>CABFWB010001536.1:140372-154493 GCA_902151455.1 Timema bartmani
TACATACATACATACGTACATACATACATACGTACATACATACATACGTACATACATACATACATACATACATACATACATACATACATACATACATACCTACCTACCTACCTAAGCACGCAATTCCCTTACGGAGTAGGCAAGAAACTGTGGATATAACTCAATAAACGACAGCTCCATATTAACTTTCTCCACACTTTCCTATCCTTGCATACTCCCCTTCAACAACATCCATGCACCGAGTCATACATACTCTTTTATTCTTAAAACTCTTAATCTTTCTCTTTTTTACACATTTATATAAAACATTTGGCCACGTCTCACATGGCCTACAACTTTTCTTTGATCCACACACTCTACCTTCATATATTTGTTTCATCACTCGATCCTTACTGCTCCTCTCAACATGCCCAAACGAACGTAAGATGCTTCTTTCACATTGGATTCCCTTTCAAACAGCATCCATTCATTACTGAACCTGTCCATACAAGTTTTTCCACATATATTTCTTAACTATCTCATTACAACCGCATTTGATTGGACAAAGTATTATAATATCTTCTCATTTGTTAACAATGTCACGTAATTAAGGAAACCAATTAAAAGTCGTGAGGGCTAAATGTTTGTTGAATACTCTGATATAGAGTTTACAGAGAATTTAGACAATGCTAGAGAGCAGATACACAAACAAAAACACTTGTTTCCGCTAGTCTGAGGAAACCTCTTTTGGTGAAACCTAGTATTTAAATGTTACAGTTTGTTTAGTATCCAAACAAGTTCTGCTCTATATCTAACCAGGGAAACATGATTTCTCTCTCTTACTTTTAACTACACAGCTCACACTACTGTCACTGTACAGAGAAGTAATGGCTGTCTCCTGAAGAAAATCTATCGTTACAGCCCAATCCCCCGACCTAGGTTTTATTCTATGGAAACTCATCAGGAAGGATTGTGGAACACAACTTCCTAAAAGAGGAAACCAAAAAACATAAAAGGGAGAAAAAGGAAATTTGTAAAGAATGGAGGAACCCTTAGAGAGGGACACGTAAAGGGAATAACATAAAGGAGAAACACAGTAAATGTACAGTGGATGCAACTACCTATTTAATATATCTCTATAAGGAAAACCTCTGAGTGTTTGGGGGCCCTACCATGGCAATTTGACCTTTTACCCGTCCAATTGGACCCAATTTGGTTTTCACCCCATTTGATTTTTGCACCAATTTTGGTCCCATTTGCTTTTTATGTGTGCTCATTTGATTTTATGTGTGGCCCATTAGTTATTAATGAGTGACCCAATTGATTTTTTGCCCCCAAAGGAAGGGTTTTGGGTGGGAGTTTTTTTAAATTTATTTGTGTAGGAGTTTTTTATTTATTCATTGGTGTGGGAGTTTATTTTATTTATCGGTAGGGGGAAAGTGCAGTCCATGGCTTCGGGCATTCCTCCCCCGGCGTGTCGGCATCACTAGTGAGGGTGCAGCATGAACCTTTCCCGACGGCCGCTTAGCGTAGAGTGTGACCACCGAGTAGCCGGCAGCAGTTCGCAGCCATAAGATCCCTTTCACTTTACCCCTCACTTCATCATACCTCTCTTCGTGAGTTCAGTGGGGGTCAGAGCCATCATGGTGGATAAGTTTAGTATCGCAACAACCTTAAGCGGGAGTTGTTAGCCCTAAACTTGTTATAAATGTTGAAAGCGGGTAGCAACGACCCTAATAAAGAGTCATTAACCAGCCCCACCCAATCCCTCTTGACTCATCGGGTCGTAGCCGTCTGACAGCCCCGGACCCAGATGTGCTTTATATAACGCTCATTCAGGGGCCGATTTTTCTGAAACAATCATTATTAAAATACCTTGTCGTGTTTCAGCGTTCGCCATGTAGGGTAACATGGATTTGAACCTTGATATCTTTGCCCGAATGAGAGGCAGAATAATAAAATTAGTGATTGTACAGGGATGTACCATCATTTGCACCGGGGTTAAATGTGAAAATATGTCTATCAAGATGTAAATTAAAACATAAAGGTAGTTTAAGAATCAAATAGCCTAATCTATTATTTATGCTTTTAGTGAGGATTACTCCATCTAGATATCATTGACTCCTGGACACGGGATTCAAACCCAGGACCTTTGGCTCAACAAAACAAATTATCATGCGTAATATAGGGTTCTCTCTCTTTTTTAATAATCGGCTAGAGCAACAATATAATTTCAACGGTTAATTATTATGTCGGTAAACTTAAACACGTTGAAACACTATATTTTCGTTTTAAAAGCATCTACCCTCAGCAGCGTGTCAAATTGACTCCAACGCCTTCTGGATATCTTTGCCCAAACGAGAGACAGAATAATCAAATTATTAGTTTAGGGATGTATCATCATTTGCGCTGGGTTGAAATGTGAAAACATATATATTTTAAGAATCAAATAGCCAAAGCTATTATTTATGCTTTTAGTGATGATTACTCTAGATAGATATCAATGACACCTGGGCACGGGAATCGAACCCAGGACCTTTGGCTCGACAACCAATAATTATCACTCGCAATATAGGGTTTGTATTTATAAAAGTAATTAGCGTTTGTCGACCTATCAACCCTAGTAGGGATTTGAACCCCCTACCTCCTTACGTCACAGGGCGAAATGTGTACCCACATGAGTGGTTGGAATAAATAAACACGACCACAGAGGGGTGGATAGCGGTCCTTCACGGCATATTGGGCTCCATAGCCACCAGAGGGTCTAACACGTCCATGATCGCCGGCCGACACCTTTACATGCGGCACACCCCATTGAAGCGATTATAAATAGATCTTGAAATCATTACATTCGGTCATTATAATTAATAATTGCGTTGGATAAACATCGAAATGAGGGCTGGAAAATTGGATAAATTCAGGTATGTTTTAAAGCGATTTGTATGTTTTAATGGTAAATATTTTGCTTATTACGTCTTTGGTATATAGTGGTATTTGCTCCTTTGATAGAATATCAAGAAGATGCACCCCTGGCACCTGTAGTTAGAACTCAACCGGTAGCGCCCGATAGCCCGGACCCTTTAGCACTTTTTAGCGAGGACGGAATTTGCCTGGCGTATAACGACTGGTCCATCGGTAATTAGCGTCCATTGATTTTAGAGAATTAGCGGTGTTGTGTTTTTTCCACAATAGTAATTAATATGTATATTGATTTAATCTCAGATTACTGGGATTCATACGGGCTGGACGCCGGCCTGAGGGACCGTGTAGCGCCCGCAGTGGATTTAGAAGCTTGTGTACGGGCGCCACCCCTTGAAAGCAGCGAAGTGAATATGGGCCCTGTACCGGAGCAGCTCCTAGAAGAGGTTGGTGCTCTCCTCCGCGTAGCACTCTTCACACAGCCGGCAGGCTTCACCCCACAGGACCCAAAGAAATTCTTGTGAGCTGATATAATCATTCAGCCGACAAAACAAAAACGGTGTGCAAGGTTCGCGGGATCACCATAAGCTATAGCAACCGGAACGACGTTAATTTTGACGTTTTGAAATCGATGGTTACTGAACATACTGCGAAAAGATATACAGATACCGCACAAAATTTTAAGAAAAGGTCTTGCGACTGTACGTAGAGTTTCGCAGAATAAAGTCTACCGGCCAGTGTAAACCAAATGGCGGATAACCGATGATTTTAATACGTAGATTTTTTCATATTTTTTTTGCATGAAAACACGCATATCTTTTTATCGATTTATTTTATGAACACAGGATACATTTTTTTATCCACCAGTACAATCCTTTACCAACTTGATTATTTCTAGTTAAATAGAGTAAGTTGTTTGTATAAAAAACACTGCTGACTTCTGACGGCTTTGAAAAGCTACCAGACCAAATTATGTATCCCTACGCCGAACCATATGATCTGCAAAAAACATGTCTTTAGCAGTTGTCACTTCTGACAGTCAAAATTTAGGTATATACCTAAATGTTGACTGTCAGAAGTCAGCTGTGAACTGTCAGTCAGCACCACATAAGCTAAAACTGAGGTATAGTTATATATATTTATTTTAATTCTAGTCAAATTCGTTTATTTTCTTGTACATATTTTAAATTGAAACCATTTGGTTGTGTATATATATTCAACTACTCTCTAAATTAGACTTTGTAAATTAACTTAGATATTTAGTACCGAGGCCACTATTCCCGCTACGACCTCAAGAAATTGATTGTTTCCTCTACACCTAAACATGTATAATATACTTCAAGGTGTAAGATATATTCTATAACTATCATTTATCATTTCCGTCATCAATGGATGACGACTTAGGCCTCTTAATGGGAAGACTGGAAGAACGTTTCTTAAGTTCTAGACTCATCAAAGCACTAGTATGGCTCCGGTATATTGAAGATATTTTTATGATATGAACACATCCGAGAGATGCTCAACAACTTTCTGGAAGAACTTGACAGTTTCAGTACTCTCAAATCCACCCACAATATCTCACTACAGCATGTCACCTATTTGGACGTTGATGTCTTCAATGAGATCAATAATATTCGCAGGACAGTTCACATAAAACCTACAAACCACCAACAATACCTCCACTACCGCAGCAGCCACACTTCTTAAACTAGGAAGTCTCTCCCCTACAGCCTGGCCATTAGGGTCAAACACACATGTTCAGACAGTACTGACCTCACTCAGAATTGCAATAAACTTTCCTCGGCATTTCAAGAAAGAGGATGCCCTTCAACTCTCATTGATACTCATATCTCCAGATCCATCTCAAATGACTCGAAACATCAGAGTATAATTTATGATGATATCCCTTTCACCACCAAATACCATCCGGGACTGCAAAGAATCAAAACCATCCTTAAGAATGGTTACAACTTTCAAAGTTCTTTCACTCAGACACAAAACCCAAGAATCTCTTTCAAACAGCCATCTAATCTTCACAGCCTTCTATTATACCAAAAATTTCTCGACCCCAACAAAATATTCACCTCAATCAACACAGCCAAAGGTTCACACCTGTGTATGAAACAACGCTGCAACACCTGCAAGATCCACTCACCCAGCCAGACCTTCAATAGTAAGAACACCAAGAAGCAATACCCCATACAAGGACATTATGACTGCAACTCTACAAACTTCAATCTAATTGTTGTGAGGTTAAATACGTTGGACTCACGACAGGACCTCTGAGAATATGAATGAACAATCACTGTTTCGATACCAATCACAAGCATCTAGATAAACCAGTTCCTTCCCATGATAGCACCCACAATAAGGACTTTGGCTCCTGCTACACCACCAGAGTACTCAGAGCATTCCCGACAGCCTCTTGCAACGACCCTCAGCTCAGACAATGGGAACTTGCACATCAATGGGTAACCAAACCCAGACTACCCCCTGGTTTAAATATGAGATAAAAAAAACTATAAATAAAATTATTTCATATTTTATATCTTTTAAATCAAAAATATTTTAATTTTTTTAATATTTCAAGTATAGTCCCTGCTAGTTTTAAAGTTATTTTTAATTATTAATTCCCAGCAAACTATTTTTTCTTTCCAAACCATATTTAGTTACATCAATTTGGCAACACTGCAAGTTTTGAGTTACATATTTCAAACCATTCTAAAAACATATAGTTCCATAGCCTATCCTTGTTTGTTAGTGTGTTTTCAATGCGTCTCTTCTTATGATAAAGGAACATCTCCGAAAATTCAAATGTGTGAAGTGTAATATAATGCAATAGTTTGAGAAGATAAGAAATGAAGAGAATTGTGTTTGTTCCTGTCTAGGTCTAACCTAATTAAACTATCCTTTCAGGTTGGCTTCCTTCACTATTACTTACCTTACATTATTGTACAGTATTTCAATACTGTCTTACTATACATTTCCAAGCCATTAGGCACTACTTCATTTTACTATAATTAGTGATAATTGATATTGGTTTTCATGCATTTATATCTACGCCAAAACCAAAAAAAATTTTCAGTTTGGCTTCTATCCTCATCACTTAAATTACATTATTTTGAAGTTTTTGTTTCACAACTGTTGACTGTGTTCTTAAAAATTGTGTTTATTTTCCGATGATTAGTTATGCAGTGTATGATCTGGCTTTGCTTTTTGCATTAGAATATACAATCATATTACGTTTCAATGTGAAGCTAATTCCCTTTTATAAAAGGGCATGTGCCTAACAAACAATGTATCTAACTTTACGGCCATGACACAAAGGAAGGGTGAAGAATTGGATGCTACACAATAATATCAGAGTTGTTTGCGTTATATGCACTACTGTATTAAAAGTGAAAGAGTGTGGAATGAAATTTAACATGACAAAGTGTGAAGTGACAAGGAAGAGAATCAGGTCTAGTAAAGCTGTAAAGGTGGATGGAATAGAGCTGAGAAAAGATCAGTGTGTAAAATATCTTGGAAGCGTGATTGAGGAGAAAGATGGGAGTAGAGTGGATTTAATGAGAAGAGGACAGCATGTAAGAATTGTTCTAGAGGTGTGTAAGAGATGCTATGAAGAATAGAAGTGCCCTTGAAGTGTAAGGAAGTGCTCTATAGGGTGTGCTGTGTACCCAGTCATATATCAGAAATATGGACATTGAGTGTTGGGACTGAGAGGAAAAGTGGAGGCCATGGGAATGAAGTTTGTGAGGAGCATGTTAGCTTCCATGAGGAGAAATAAGATTAGGAATGAAGTTTTTCAGGAAATAGTGGAGGTACAGGGAGTACATGAGATAGTAGAGAAAGCTATGGTCGAGTGATGAGAATGAAAAAGGAAAGAATAACCAAAATAATGATAGAGATGAAGTATATATAAAAAAGACTGCAAAAGAGACCAAGAACCAGATGGAAGGAGCAAGTGTGAGAGTGAGAGGAGAAGAATTGAATCAAATAAGGGAGGAAGATGGCGGAAGAAAAGAGGAAGATGGAGGCATTTTACTTAACTGAACAGGCCACAGGCTGGCAGTTGATAGTTATAGAAAAGAAATGCAATACAAGTATTGTTTAGTACAAAGTTTAACAATGAGAAGAACCTATGGCTCAAGGAGTTTATATTCCATGGAAAATAAAAATAAAACTTTGGAGTGAAAATTGAGTAAAGAAACCCCACTTTAAGGAGAGAAAATATGTGTCTACAATGCTAATAGATGGCTCCCACTGAATAAATCACTTTTTAGCAGAGAAAATGGTGTTAAGGAATAACATCTGTATTTTGGAAAATAGGGGAATATGGGAATAGGGAAATCCTAGGGGAACTTTTAATGTTTTTATCGAGATGTCTTTAAGAATGGTATTAATATTTAGTCTATGCATTCAACACATCTTCCGTGTTTTTAATTATAGTTCTTTCATAAGTTTTATGTTTTTATTAAAATTATTTAGGTATGGGCAGGGGTAAAATTTAATGAAATGTAAATGTATCCCTTACCCAATGTGATCTGAAAATATATTGATTTTGTGAGAAATCTTAGGTCTTTTTTTAAAATTTGTTCTATCGGGTTTGTTTGATATTTCCATTTTTATAGAATACACAAATTTTACATTAAAACAGTTTAAATTACAAGTATATGTTGGTTATAAAGACAATCCTTAAGAATAACTGGAGTTAGGGGCTGTCGTCTGCTACCATCATCTCTGTTGATATTGTTCCTCCTGTAACATGAAATATAGAGCCAGGTTTGGAAACAATATACTTAGAGACACCGATATTTCGCGAGGCTNATCAAGGTCTGAGAGCTATGTAGATGTTTCCTTACAGCTTGATATTGAAACATCTTACTTCACTTATCAAGGTCTGAGAGATATGTAGATGTTTCCTTACAGCTTGATATTAAAACATCTTACTTCACTTATCAAGGTCTGAGAGATATGTAGATGTTTCCTTACAACTTGATATTAAAACATCTTACTTCACTTATCAAGGTCTGAGAGCTATGTAGATGTTTCCTTACAGCTTGATATTGAAACATCTTACTTCACTTATCAAGGTCTGAGAGCTATGTAGATGTTTCCTTACAACCTGATATTGAAACATCTTACTTCACTTATCAAGGTCTGGATGTACCTGAGAGTTCCGTATGAAAAGACTTGAGGATCTCAGCGTTGAGAATCTCTCTACAACGATCATCAAAGCGTGGTGGCATCCATCCTAACTTCTCATGGCACTGACTTTGAGGTTCTGGCAGTTTCTCTAACATGTCTTGTATCTCTGGTACTAGCACATCACAGTACTACAACACATACACACACACAAAACATTATGTGTTTCCTTCATAGAAGCACACAATATGTTACCTTTATGCTGTGTACCTGATAGAACATCTGTCTGGAAGGAGGCATCATGCCAGGACGAAATATATACATGTTCTGTTCAAGATGTCCCTTGTCATCTCCAGAGTCAGGAAACTCCGGGACATCCTCCCCAGTTCCAATGACAGCCATTTTCGGTTTACATGATGGAGTTGACTTATAAGGCAACAAATAATCACAGTAGCTCCGCTTGGCCTTTACTTTGGTTCTGAGACCACCTGCAACGATATGACAATATAATGAATGTGAAGAGGAAAAAAAAAATTCGTGTAGAATCCAATGCTCAAAGGTGACATTTTATTATTTTTTTAGTAGAAAGAGTCACACAAAGATTGGAACCAAAACAAAGTTTTTATATTTCAGGAGAGAGTGACCTGGCGACCTCCATCACCTTCCAAACTTTATTTCTATCCACGCTATCTTATGCCTTCTCAACATCCATAAATATCATTATCAAGTTTTTCCCATATTCATACCTTCTTTCCATCACCTGTCCTATGGCAAAGATTCTATTGTAGACCTCTCTTCCCCAAACCCATGCTGTCCCTCTCTTCACTTTCCTTTAATTTTATTTCTTATTCTTGTTTCCAGAATTAAGATTATTGGTTAAAATATAATGTAAACAAAGCCTCATGACTAACTTAAAAAAGAATAGAGCAAATAAATATTTTTTATAATGGTATGATGTCTAAGACCATAGAAATATAAAATTATTCTAAAGTATGAAAGATTTGTATTTCGAACTAAACCTATTTATTTATATTTTAAGTTTCGAATCCACCACGAATCTCTCTTATAGTAGAATCAAAAGCTTGAATTGAATCTGAATCTTAGTAAGATTCAAATTTAGATTCAAAATTTGGAAGGTTCGCACAGGCTTAAAAAACTACATGAGCCTATAAAATATGTAGGAAAATCAATTGAAATAGGAACAAATGTGTAGCAATGATTAAACCTCTTTCCAAGTTAATAATACATACATATATTACTAAAACAAAATTTAATTTTATGGCTGCAAATTTCTGAAGGAAGTAATAAAAAAACAATTTTCTAAATATATCTACAAATGTACAATTAATTTTTTAATGAGTTTTGTTGTATTATTAGTTAATAGTTTGTTTTAGATCCCTTAAATAACCCATTAATTAAAGACTTCACATAAATGGCATTAAATAACTGATTTTACAAATCATACAAATATTTCAAACTTTCAATGAAGCCTCCATTTTTGCCGGCTCTTTGAAAACAAATGAACGTCAGACCACTCCAGACATTTTTAAAGTCAAGTTTCCTAGAATTATTTTTTTTGATCCAAGGGTAAAATTTTGATCTCAACATACTAGTCGGTATTTTTTTTCACTTGCAAGTATAGACAGGGTTAGTCTTGCTTGCTTTTGGGTTCCATTTTCGTCTTGCCGTTTTATATATCCATTTCTTCTCCCGACCAAAGAACGAGGAGAAAATGAGCTAATCAGATTCAAGAATTATTGTTTATACAACTTGTCAACTAGTGCTTACAAACAGACATGCCCAGTGAGTACGTGCTGCCGAGGCCAGTATCTGGCAAGGCCGCATTCTCTCCATCACAGCACGAGAAACATCAGACACAAAGTTAAGTTAGAGCGACGGTAATCCTCTTTGATGAACATATATGACTGACTTGGACTTTGCCCACTGCCACAACACAACAAATTCCTTTATGAGAGTATAGGTTGCATGAAAATTAGTGACATGTGATTTAAAAGTATTTTCCCCAAGAAAGACCAAAATAATACAAGGGTAAAAACATGCAAAAAAATGTAATTTTTATTTAATCTCTTCGCTCTTCACATTTTTAGCGGCAGGATTAAAATATGTAATAACATTAAAATCTGGGCTCTACTCATAACCAAGAATTTTAAACCGGCTACACCACCAAAATATTGAGAGCATTTCCGAAACAGTGCAACTCAGACAGTGGGAAATGTCTCACAAATGAATATTACCACCAGATCCCAATAAAAGAAAGTTTATACCTAACCAAGAAACATATTAGATTGATATTTTAATTTTGCAGTCGACCTCGATGGTCTTAGGATAAAGTGCTCTTCTCAAGACCCGATGTTCATGGGCTAAAGCCCTGCTGGGGCCAACAGATTTTTCTTGAACGATAATAACCCGTTGCACAACTTGCTTTGGAGGGGAAGTAAAGCCTTCGGTCCCATTATCGATTGTGGCATGAAAAAGAACCGTGGATGGTATGTGAAAATACTTTCCACAAGGAAATTGGTAGGCCCAAGGAAATTCTTGTGTGCTGATATAATCATTCAGTTTAGAAAGTGCACGTTAGATACCTCAAATAAATGAAGAAAAAAAAGCACACCGATAGATTAAATTACCATAACAACATATGTGAGAAATTCTATTTTACAACAACAGTTTATCACAGTGTTTTTAACAGTTTTTGTTTGAATTCAAAATGAAGTAGATTATTATTTATTCAAAGTGTTTTTTCTTCTGTTTTAGACACACTTTTTGTTTGGTAAAGGCAATAACACCCAAATATTTACACTTTATATGTGGTTAAATGTGTGACTTTTTCAACTATATAAGCCATAAAAAATAAAGAAAAGGCAGCCTTTGTGCAATGGAGTCTACCAACATCCCCCACTCCCCCTATTTTGTAGGTGTCATTCTTAATTCAATTTTCACTCATTACTTAATTAGTTTATTTTTTCTTACTTTTTATCAATTTATATGCATTTTAATATAATTTAGACATTGGAACTCTTAAATGATAAACATGTCACATCATATGGATAAAGCAGTGAAAGTAAAATTACATGATGACATACAAGATAAGTAATATTTGTCTTCGCTATGAAGTGATGTGTTATTTTACAACATACCCACGTACCATTATCGGGTTGATTGTGAGTGTCTTACATATTTAGTTGGTGTAGGTCACCTTTAGCTCTAAGACGATAATCCAAAGTCTGGTACATTCGCGCCTCTGGTTGAGTGCGTGGGTCATAACCAAAACGTACCCACATGACCCTCCAAGGTCCTGTGACAAAGTAGTAGGCTACAGCTGGTAGCAGGTATTTGAGTTGGTCATTAGTGAACCTGGTGAGGTATCTGAGAGCATTCTTGGACCAAACTGGCCTCTCTTCAAACAACTACAACAGATACAGAAAAATAACAATCATTTTAACTTTGAGTCTAAAAATCTCAATCTTAGAAGAAACACAATAAAAATAAGAGGTTAACTTTTCTGCGGTAATTTGAATTTTTCTTCTCCCCCGATATTAATTTTGTTCACAATAATTTTTTAGCTGTCATAAAAAATTGAAATCATAGCTAAATTATAACACCTTTTGCTATAGTGTAGATTCACATTCTGTTAAAAATAGGCTGAAATTAAAAACCTCTGCCCATGTCGTACGACTTACAAATCAGCCTATAAAAACTTGCCCAAAAGAAAGGTTGGCATCCCAAATTAAACAGTTATATTATATAGAAGGAATAAATTACACATAATTATTTTATTATCATCTCGATATTAAACTGGGAGTAATATTTTCTTAAAAAACAAAAAAAATTGGAAGTGAGTGGGATTGAGCCCGGGTCATTTAAACAGTAGGTTGATGCTGTACCACATACATCAAAGACGCATACAGAAATTTTCTTGAAAGTTAAACTTATAACACCCTAAGCCTGTTATTAGGTAATTATTGGTGAAACACCCGCCTCGGTAGCGTAATTAGCTAACGCACTAGTCGTGTTGAACTCAACTGCCAAGGATGGGGAGATCGAGGTTCGAATCTCTGTCGGCTGAACTGGGGGTGGTTTTCTCGAAATGGTTTTCCATTATCCCTCCACGCAAATGCGGGTTCACTTCCCCTATATTCAACCTTCCCAGTTCCTAACCCATTAGCCTAATTAGTACTTAAGCATATAACCCGAACGGGTAGTAAGACGCGGTACTAAAATAAAATAAATGAAAAAAATATTGGTGAAACATCTATTTAATTACAGGTGGACAATATTAAAACCGAGAGAATCCATCAATAACTGTCCAAATTTTTCTAAATATAATAATGTAACCTCACTTGAATAGTAAAAATTGACATAAAACAATATGGCGGAACGTTTGGAAGTTTATGTGGAAGTTAAAATGCTAACCAGAAGGTAGACCTCGCGTTAACTTTACAAGCACTTTAACGAGGACGCTAGCTCTAACCGAACATTGTAAAATCCAAAGTAATGGTCGTATCGCTTAACCTCATGCTAAACCCAAACGAATAGAATAACATGACATTGTAAGATTGGGCCTTAATTTATTTTTTCATATCTTTAGTTTTGATTTTTTACAGCTTAAAATCTTGAACATCTCTAAGGATTTGGGTGATATGAGAATACTAAGGACTCATTCCTAATAATAATACTTTGAAATCAACACTTGATACAGATGACTTCTGCCCAAAAATATGTATTTAAATATCTGTTGAAAAGTGACACCTGACAACTGAGCTATCCAGAATTTGTCCCCTGCTCAGGGTTAATAATTATTACCCCTTATTAAGGCAAAGTCTGTGAAAGACGTGAGATCCTATGCTACTTAATAACATTCCAAAACCCAGCTAAGTGTTATATATGTGAAACTTGTTCAAACACTTAACAAAATCACCTTGTGAATCTTCTCCAAATGTTTTTCACTTAAGAACTTGAGACTGAGGAGTTGAAGAGCAATTTCGCGGGGTGCCCGTGGAGTGTCTGGCACCTCAAAGCTGACAAACACGGCGTGACCCGAACGGCGACGTCTTGTGCGTCCTATTATGTTGTGGGGAGCTGTGTCGTACTCGTCTGATGCCTCCTTTCGATACAGGTATGACTGGAAAACATTCACAAAAACCAAACTAAAATATTTTACGTCTCTCACCAATGGGTTGAATATAGGAGTTGTCCATGTGTGACAATGTGACTGATGTTAAGTTATACTTTTGCATGCTATGTCATACCTGCATGGTGTCCATGCGTGAGAATGCAGGTGGTGTGAGGAACAGAGGAGTGTTTCCCAATAGCCAATCACTGTTGGGCATACCTGATGGCACCATCTGATCATATTCACAGACATTTTGGTCTCCATTTTGATGCATGGGCAGAAACTGGAAATCACACAGGTCTGCAAAAACACAGATCTTAAAAAACTTTTGTCTAGTTCAGTTTTTACATTTATTAGTTTTAATTCACAAACTATGCAATGATTCAAAATATGAGTAATTCTTTTTTTACAAAAAAAAAAAAAGTACACTCCAGTTATCCTGAAAGGTAACAGTTGTCCAATGATGGGTTACACTATGCCCCTTTCTTACAAGTTATACTATAGTGGACGGAGTGTGCATGGTTCAATTGGTTAAATTATTAAATGCGAGTGTGAAAACACAATAATTTAATATTAGTTTCTAAATATTTGTTATACTTGTCCATAGATACACCACATAAAAACAATTCAATCTTTCTGAGATTCATAACAAACTTTTTTTCAAATATCGTAATTGAAACTAAAAGTAGTTGACCTGACCTATGTTATAAAGTAAAGACGAGGGGTTCTTCACCGAGTGGGGTAGGGGGGGATCCACACTCCCGAGGGTAAGAGACTCAATCTCTGAACAATTAAAATGTTCAAACAAATGACAGGTAAAACACCTGATAAATTACTTCTTGGTACAAGATTATTTTTGTTCAAACTGTTGTATTCTGGACTATCCCTTAGATATACAAATATACAAGATTACACGCACTGAGTAGAGATAAGGTTACATGGTT
>CABFWB010001537.1:0-10233 GCA_902151455.1 Timema bartmani
TTTCCGGGTTGTATTACGCAGTATTTAAGAGCAGGTGCATAGTTAAGCCATGCTTATTTTAGTTTTCACGCTCAGATAAAATAACCCAATTGGTAGATTGAAATAAATTAAGTAGTGACCTGGGTTTGAGAGTACAAAAACTACCAGGAATAGACCCAAGCCTTGAAAGACGGGATAGTTTTGTACTTTTCTTCCTCGTTGTATCTTCAAATAAAACGGACGTGTTTTGTACTGGTCTTCATGCAGAATCGTCATATGGAATAAACTAATAGTTACGATCGATACAAGAATTATTTAAATTTCAAAACTGAAGAATAAAAATAAATATTCTATTAGGATTTTTATGAAACTATATATTATATTTATTTTTTTCGGGGGTGCAGTAATTGAGAGACACAATAGGCTAAATGAGGTTCCTGCAATTAAGGCGTGGGTGTCAAAAAATAAACTTATCATTTAAATTCCTTCAAATGGTTTGAAATAGCACAGGTTAAAATAACCCAAAGACTTTGTACACTCGCATAGAAAACAGTGGCGGCTCATGGAATGTTGGCGGGTGGCTTGATGGAACAAGAACAGACTGTTTCCTTCTATTTAGTATCAAAATTTGCTCTTTAAGAACCTTTTTCACATTTTTGTTTATGTGGTCGGTCAAATGGGGTGAGAGGGGAACAGTTGACTAGAATCCGATTTTAATACTAAGGGTCTTTTTATAAAAAAAATACAAACATGAATACGTGGAAGTGAATCTAGTTACTTTTCTAGCCATCAGATAAGGTTCTTCCTATGAAAATTGGCACAGTTGTATCAAGCGCATGGCAATCACCCATGAGCCACCCATGAGCCACCCCTGAGAAACTGTTAGAAAACCATGTTTGCTCTGGTATGTCTCAAGTTAGGCACTACATTAAATACAGGACAATACCAACCTATAGACCAGAATGGACCGGCCCATTCCCCTCCAATTTAGCTAGGTGCCGTCCTGTATTTAGTATTACGCCACACTTGAGGCATACTCAGTCCGACTATGAAACTGGCCCTAAGATCAGCATGTTCTATTTGACTAAACTAAAACTATGGTTCACACAAAATTATTTATGCTATAGTTGATCAACAATAGCTTTGGCCTTTTTTTACAACTAAAAATGTTGTATGTAAATAGTGTTGTAGGTCTACTATACTCATCTAACTAGTATAAATAATAAGGTGAGACCTGATAGTCTAGGGGTAAGGTGTCAGACTTCTGTGCTGACGACCGGGCTTCAATCCTCGGTCCCGGCACAGATTTATCTGTTTGCCAAACCCTTCCTTCACCTCTGACAAGGTGTGTAATAATAACTATTTGTGGTTCGGATTCCACGTTAAACTGTAGGTCCTCCATTTCATTTCACAATCACCCTACCATTACACATTAGCGTAAGTGACGTATAGCTCGAACGGGTAGTAAGACGCGGTGATAATAATAAGGTATAGAGGTCATTTTTAGAGTATGATAGTAAAATACATCAATAGGTGGGATGATACTAAACTATTTTTATTGACTTTTAGACTATCATTAATGACCAATATGAGGCTACCATGATAACACTAGGCCTAGTGTAGTAAAATGTATTTTTGTTTTAATAATTTTGTAGGGTGTTCAGAAAATATTTACAAAATATAAACCTGATTGTTAAGTTTTTATTTAAATAATCATAGTTTTAGATTAGTACTCAAAAAATCCTTTTTTAACAATTAAATTAAATTTAAACTTTTACTTCTCATTGAAGTACTATTAATTATGAATTGTAGGTTTCTTGAAATGATTCAAACACTGGTCTGATTAAAATGAGCTGTTGATTGGTATTATTTATGTAGGTCTAAACATCACTTTTTTAATCAAATGGAAATAGTATTATTAATAAATTTTGTTAGTAATACTATTTCAAAACAAGGCATTAAATAAACAGTTCTAATAAATGCTGCATTTGATGTCACTTCAGTTTGTCAGAACCTATTTTGACTAGAATAACAATTGAACCATTCTATTAAGACTACAAGACCTTAACAAATTGCTCCCAATGAACCGAGATCAAGGCTAGAGTTCAATCCAGACAATGATTCAGGCCAACAATGAAACCCCTGACGTGACAATAAAAAGAAATGAATGCTGTATAACTTGACTTAGCTATGACGTCAGACTAGAATTTAAATTCATCCACGAACTTTAAAAACTATTAAAGTGACAGAAATGCAAAGTTTTACTATATTCAAGCTAAAATGTTCACAAAATATGAAGCAAAATCTCTATTATGTAAATACAAAACTTGACAGTTGAAATCTATCAAATCAGACTCTATTGTTAGAGTTAAATTTGTTTGAAGACGTGACATAGGATATAATTTTTTTAGAAACTATTATGAAACAAACTAATCTCTACCTTTTAACCTGAATAACATTAAACTGATAGTTTGGTAACCTAACCAAAACCATATGTCAGCACATTTGTGATGCTAGCCAAATAAGTGAGAAGACTGGAAAGTTAGTTTTAGTTGTTAAAAAATTATTAAAATGTCGATACTTACAACAGTCACAAATTTCCTGTTACCCGATTTCTTATTTCAGACGAAACTGTGGTATTACTAACACACGTACACTCGAACAGCCATGTTTACAAACGGTACTAAAGGGTCTTGACATTAAATTAATGTATTGCAACTTGACTAAGTTCACAATCATGAATCATTAGCGGGACAGTTTAGTCTTTTCCATTTTGGAGGAACTTAATTTTTATCTGATTTATAGCACCATCTTTTCTCACTAAGTGTAAATATATATAGCACCACATAAAAAAATAAAATACAATTTTCCACAGATGACAGAAGAAATCCACAAAACCGTTTATTCTAGGGGAAAACAGGATACTCAAAGTGTGGCAACAATAAACTTTCAAACCAGAAATCACCATTAGTTATACATTTATCCGTTAGAAAGAACGTAAACTAAACTAAATATAAGGCACGTTATAAGTAAAGACAAGAGATGGCAGTAATGAAATATAGGAACAAAATAGTAGTAAAATGTAAGAAAAAAAAATACTAAAAAAAAAAGTAACAAATCTAAAAACAAGTTTATGAGAACAAAGAATAAAGCTAAGGTGTGGATAAAATTGAGTTTCAAATCAAATAACGACTCAACATACGTTTGGAAATTGGAGTTGTTAAAATTTTCATACGCAAACCCGCAAGGTATACAAGCCAAATTTGAGGTGTTATAAATTTCCTATAATATGTATGTTATCGTAACCCTGGTGGTGTACTATTATTCTATTATTTATGCCAACCGACCCCGGCGGCTCGCTCCACCCGAGTTGTTCACACTTTATTTTCCTTTGTTATTCTTTGCTGGTTATTTACTATCAATGGTTTCTCCCCCCCCCACCCCTTTCCTTTTTCCAATAAAGTACTATGTATATTTTAAGGTCCCCGTCGACCATTTATGTGTGATGGGGTGGTTTTTTAAAAATATATTCCCAGCCGTATTCTAAAGCATTGCAACCAATCAGGACGCCGTATTTATAGAACCTGGCTCTTCTGGAAATTTAGAGTATTTGCCTTTGAACACTCGATGATGCACAAACTTGCGCCTTATACGCGCCAACATTAAGGCGCTATAACTTATATGTTTGAATCTGCCCCACAATTACCGATGGTGGCAATTATAGTACTTGATGTATATAAACACCTTACATAGGTGTGAAACCCGGGTCTTCTGGGAATTTAGGGCACATCGCCTTTAAATTTTATATTTTTGATCTGATCAGGTCATGTGAACTATTTTTATATAAGTTCAAGCCCTTCCTTTTACCATATATGTTGACTATTGGAGAGCCAGTGACAGCTATTTATTTATCGGATCTTGTCATGTAAACTCTTTTTAAGAAGGTAACTCCAAGCCCTTCCTTTTACCTAATAGAGCTTTATACGAAAAATTGATATTTTTAGAGTTCTTTTGATTGTTTTTTCCAATGAACACCTATATTGACTCTTGGTACCTACTACTCAGATTTAACACAATCTTCATAAACTTGTGTAGTCGAACAATATATTTATAGCCTTATATAGGTGTATCTGGCACGCCTGTCAAAAATATGCCAGAGATGCCTGAATTTAAAATATATTCTCCTCTCTGGTTTTAAAGTATACATAATAAATATTGTTTTTATATTAATGTATATCTATGAATATGTATTATATATGTTGATCATATAAGAGCAAAGGACAGCTATATTTTTTATCCGATCGTGTCATGTGAACTCTCTTTATGAAGGTATTTCCGAACTCAACTTTTTACCGTGGAAAGTTTTATATGAAAAATTGATATTTTTAGATTTATTTTGATTGTTTGTGAGGTGTCTCTGAATATTTTTTAGTATTGAAGCAAAAGAGACACCATTTAAAGCTTAAATTTTTGTCTGATTGGGTCTGGTCTGGTCGGGCTATGTCTCTGGTTAGTAGAGCCTAAGACAAATGCTATGTCTCTGGTGGGTACCTAGTGGCCAGACAATGCTATGTTTCTGGTGAGTAGAGCCTAAGACACTGCTATGTCTCTGGTGGGTAGAGCCTAAGACATTCCAACAATCAACATTGCAATATTTTAATCCTAGTTTAAGTCGGCGATGTAATATAGGTACCTATTTTTAATGTATAAAATAAAATACCAAACGATTATCTTGTAATAAATTAATAGAAGTATTTCTCGTGATGCTTTGTATTTATTGGAAACTACACCGGTGTGCACGCAGACCGAATGTCAGGTTCCACACCTATTTAGGGAGGCTATAATATACACATAATACTATAATTGGCACTATCGGTAAACGTTGGACAGATTATAGAATAGAAGTTATAGCGCCTTAAACTTGGCGCGTATAGGGCGTGTTGTGCTAAATTTCCAGAAGAACCAGGTTCCACGACTATGTAGGGTTGTTATAGGTACCTAGTACTACAATCCCCACCAAGTGTGCTCTTGCCGCAATTTCAAATATAGAAATTGTGGCACCTTAAACTTGGTGATTTAAAAGGGCTAGTTTCATGCATGCTGTAAGTTTAAAGTCAATTATCTCAATTTCCAGAAGATCGAACCAGGTTCCACAACTATGTAGGGTTGTTGTAGGCACCTAGTACTACAATCCTCACAAAGTGTGTTTTGAGCGTAATATCAAATATAATGCAATCGTGACACCTTAATATTAGATATTTTAGAGGACTATTCAAAAGTTAAATATAAATTGAGGTTAAGTTTTCAAATCAATTTTTTGACTTTTTTTAAAGTTCCCGAAATATCCACATTCTCGTACAGCAGATTAAAATATTGACCAATTTGTATGATAATGTATATTAATCATGAATTTTAAACACATTTATCAAATATTTACTTATTTTTTAAATATTAATATCTGGCTATAATTTCTTTAGTTGAATTATTCTCTTTCTTTACCGGTATCTACGATGTATTTTAGAACCATGCCTGCTCTCTAGCGTCTTCTATGATTCTTTTTAGGACTATATTCTTCTGTTAGTTCAATTCAGTTTTCTTATGTTGGATAAAAACGGTTAGTTTATTGTGGATGTGGAGCTTTTCAGCACGCTATCCTCAAAAATCTTTTAACTATTCAAAGTTCACGAAATGAACGGTAAGCGCTATATTACAACACAAGAGGACAAGATCGATATTGTACCTAAAGTTTAGGTCTGGACATTGTATTTCAATTTGTTTTTATCTGTCATACGTATTTTTAAAGAAACTATTTTAATGTTTTATTGGTCTTATTTGCACTTAAATTTGAAGACAATTAGTAGATTCTATAAGGTTGTGCCAGGTTAGTTATTTAAGTACGGCTAAAATTGTTTATTTTTTAAATAAATAAATATTTGTTTATAACGCTCTTGGTTATGTTATAGGGGCAATATGCCTTTCATTTATTCTTTGGGCATGTCTTTCCAATTTTAGAGTTTTATTAAGGATCTTTATATAGACTAGTTTCCTTCAGAATTGCATTTTTAAATTAACATGATTGTGAAAGTCTTAAGTTGTCACTGTCTTGACTGTAGTTGATCTATTTACATCTGCAATCTTATATTTTGTCCCATAAAGATAAATTAAGACTCAAAATGTCATTCCTCAACCTCTCCTTTGTGCTAACTTCCTCCTAAACACACTGAACTCAGTTCCGAGCTCACCAGATTTCTCTTAACTACTGCCCCAGTTGTAACCCAGAGGGTATAATACTTACTAGATGCTATCACTCAGCCTGGGTGTTTAAGGCCTTAAGATCTTCACTTTATTTACTTTCTCCTTGGTTTTCAATATTCCGTCATCTTTCTCTGAAAACCCTACAACTTAACACAAGGGACACTGCTAAACACTCAATCTTAGGGCATAAGAATCTTAAGGGTGGGTTAGGAAGAAATATACCGGCACCGTCAATAGTTTGAGAAAACTTCTCCTAGTGCACTCGGCTGGGAATCAAACTCCGGTCTTACCCGCTTCGGTGGCAGCACGGTCCAACGTGCTACTCTTGCAGGAGACTAGACTGCCGATGATGAGGAGATCAAGGTTTGAATCTCGGTCGGGTGCACTGAGGGTGGTTTTTACAAAATGGTTTTCCACTCTCACTCTAATATGTGGGTACACTATCAATAAATATAACCTTTTTAATCCCTAAAATCATTAGTGTAGGTAATTAGAACAAAAGTGTATAATTAGAAAGGGTAGTAAGATGCGGTGTTAAAAAAAACTTTGGTCTTTTAGTCACTGATGGCTTTCACACCTTTAACTACTCTGCAGGGGTTGCAGGTACCTCTGCTCAAGGTCCAAAAACCATGTGGGCTTTATTAGTCTCTTTTACTGTAGCTACTTTGTTGCAGCAGTCAAATGTTTTTGGTCACCTCGTCTTACTACCTGTTCGGGCTATAAGGTTGAATTTAGAATTAGTATTTAGGCTCCTACACATTTGCGGGGAGTAAGAGTGGAAAACTGTTCTAACCGGTACTTGACTGGAGGCTTTTTATTTTGCGGTGGACATTGTTCTCGTGATGCAAACGTTTTGATTTCTTGTTTTTCCAGATTGTCACAGATGGAGGACTCCTTGGATTCTCAACTTCCGGTTAAAAACGAATTTGCCGAAGATTTTATGTACGTTGAACCAGATTTGGGGCCCTTTATAAATGTGAAAGAGGAAAGGGCAGAGGTACGTGGTTCTCTCTAATAAAACCAATAACATTCCTGGCCTCTATAATGTCCTCCTATTGATGTTAGCAATTGACACAATTGTATTTATGTCTCATACTAGCTCTTAATAACTGTTACATTTCAAATGGGATCTGGTCTATGATCTATGATGGACAGATAATTTAGTTATTTATTTAAATTAATATAATGAAACAGTGTTTTCATGATCTTTACTAGCTCGTTGTCGGAAACAATACAGATAAAAATACATTTGGCAGGATATAGACCAAAAAACAAAAAAACAACTATAGCTCAAGGCCGTAGCCAGCCAATAATTTCAGGGTGGGTTCGGTGGGCACATCCTCCAATTGCCTGAGGCTAGAAAAAATTCTAAATGCTAAACAGTTCTAGAATCTATCTGAAGTGTTTTTATATGGCAACATAACCCCCTAACTACCAGAGGCTAAGAAAAATCTATATATTTAAACACCTCTAGAAGATTTCTGAAGTGCTTTTTATGGTAACACAGCCCATTAATTTGTACTTGTACCTTAATTTTGATATTGTTTGAACCATAAATAAAGCCATATATACTTTGTTTATAAAATTTGGGGGGGGAGGGGGGGGGAGGTTGAACCCCCAAAACCCTCCCTTGATTACGGTCTTGCTATAGCTTTACAAATTAATAATACAATTTTGTGAGATTATAGACAAAAAATATAGTTTATTTATTTAATATTGTTCGTATTATTTTCAAAAGAGTTCATGGGTTTGTTCATTTATGTTATCAACATACTAATATAAGGATAAAATAAATAATATTAAGATTGTAAATAGTGTGAATAAATTAATGAAATACAGAGATAATTAAAGAGTTGAGTACACCTTTGAAAATACCCTGATTTGGGTTGAAATAACTGTCTAGAAAATTCAAACATATTTCTTTGCAGTCAACAGTGATAATATTTTACTAGATGATTAGGCCTATTGTTATTTTCTATGTCTTGTTAATATCTATCAAAAATGACAGCTGCAGATCTCATGAGTTGACTCATGAATATATCATTTTTTTGTTAGCACCTCGTCTTAGTACCTGTTCGGGTTATACAATTATTACTAATTATGCAAATGGTTTTAGGGATTAGGGAGGTTAATGATATAGGAAGTGTAACTGCATTTGCGTGGAGGGAGAGTGGAAAACATTTAGGAAAAACCTCCCTCAGCACACCTGACCAAGATTCAAACCTCTATCTCCCTGTGATTGGTAGTCTAGTCTATTGCGAGAGTGGCGCGTTAAACCACGCGGACACTGAAGCCGGTTACATTAAAATTAAACAGTTTTTTAACAATTTTATGTGTTTCACAGTAACTAGGCTATCATTTAAAAATTAAATTACTTTCAGCTATGTTATGAAGTTTAGTTAACATATTTTTTACAAAAATCTGTTATTCTACTGATTCACATCCAATTGGTGTAGTTATTTAAAACTAAAACATGATTATTTTTGCTACAATCAACAGATGGTTGTTTATTGTGGACATTTGCTGGAAGTATTATTAGACTCGTTTGATAAACAATTTTATCGATAGTGTATTTTTATTTATTTAGCACCGCGTCTTACTGCCCGTTCAGGTTATACGCTTAAGTACTAATTACGCTAATGGGTTAGGAATTGGGAAGGAGGAGGTGAACCCGCATTTGCGTGGAGGGAAAGTGGAAAACCATTTAGGAAAAACCTGACCAAGATTCGAACCTCGATCTCGGCAGTCTGGCTCAACACAAATCTAGCGCGTTAGCCAACTACGCCACCGAAGCGGATTATTGATAATATAGTACCTACAGAAAACCCTGGTAGCCCGAAATTTTGGATGATCCGAACACACTTTATGGAAACAAGGGAAAAAAAATTTAAGTCAAATGAAATATATTTTATTGTTTAACAAGCTCAAAATTTAAAAAAAACTGTACTAAACAGCGATATCTGATAATAAATATTAATAATTACCTGTTGTAGTCAACACAATGTGTTTTCCTGTAACTGAAAATAACTACATCACATATATTACATGTTATACATCAGTTAAATAAATGAACATTTGATTAAACTCATTCAATTGTAATTTAAAATTTGTTTAAATACTGTATCCCTTTATTCTAGCGGTTAATCTGAATTTTTCGCTGATACGAACGAGCTTCGGTCCTAATTAGTTCGGATTGGCAAGGTTCTAGTGTGATAGTAAACAAATAATAAATATTTCCAAATATGTTGACATTAGTTTCTTCCAGTCAATGTTGGCAACGAAGAACCTTCTTCCAGCTGTTTTATACCACCTCTCCTATCGTAGATTAGCTATAAATTAGTTTTCTTTATACAGCATAACAACTACCCGCTTCACTGGCCACATGGTCTAAGACGTTACTCTCACAGTAGACTAGACTGCCGAGAACAGGAAGATCATGGTTTAATCCCGGTCGGGTGTACTGAGGGTAGTTTTTCGTAAATTGTTTCCCGCTCTCCAAGCAAAAACAACTACATTTTCTTTAAATTCAACCTTCCTAATCCATAAAACATAAGTGTGATTAGTACATAGGCATATTTAACCTGAACGGCTAGCAAACGCAGTGCTAGAAAAAGTAGTATAAAGAATTAGACTCTGATCCTAAATGAGTGTAATTGTGCTGTAAACACTAAGTGTTGTGTGTGCAACCCACAGTTTAACGCATCTTACAACTTACATTTGTTAAGAAAAAATATTCAAGGTCGTGCCATAGGATATAGTTTTTACATCTGCATACAATTTGTGGTACTATCACAAAATTAAGGGCTCGAGTTGCATAGTAATTTTCGAACTTGATATTCCTTTTCTATCACCACATTTTACTACCTGTTCGGGCTATACATGTGTGTCCTAGTAAGGCTAATATGTAAAGAATGAGAAAGATTGGAAAACCATTTAGGAAAACCCAGCCTATTGCAAGACCGGCGCTTTAGACCAGTGATGGGCAAACTTTTCGGGGAG
>CABFWB010001537.1:10246-33954 GCA_902151455.1 Timema bartmani
AAAAAAAAAAAAGTCAGGCGGGCCAACACAGTTTATTAAAAAAAAATTACAATGGTACATATTACAAAACTATAGTACAATTAAGTCCTATTAATTATTAAATGGATTTGTATTATAATGATATCTAATTCTAATATGAGTTGTGTACATTATTTAAGAAATTCTTATAAAATGTGACTGCTCTTCTAAAAGTTTTTCATAGTTTGGTTCCAACTGGTTGGGAAGAGGTGACTCTCAGAAGTGAAACTAAGTGACTATCTGACAAAAAGTCTGTCTCGAACATGTATTTTTCGAAGTTTCATGGCAGAACACTTGCTCAAATTCCAATTCAATTAATTCAAATTGAGTGTTGTGGATGGTTTGCATATTATTTAATCTCTGGACACTGGTTCACTAAGCTATAAAATAGACATAAAAACAAACAGGTGTGAAATGCATTTTTTTCCTTGTTTTTCCTCGATTTTAACATATTTTTTTATCAGAATTTGTAATCTTTCACGGGCCACATTGAATATGTCCGCCGGCCGCATCTGCCCAGCGGGCCGTACTTTGCCCATCACTACTTTGGAACATTCAACCACCAAAGTGGGCCACTTGATACATATTGATATTTTAGTACACCACTTTGTTGTTCATATATTGGTATAGCTTTTTGTTTTTCATATATTGGTATAGCTTTTTGTTTGTGAAAATGTTGTAAAATATCCAATGCTTGTAACAAATTGTTTAGCTTGAAGTTTCCTCATGAAAACCTCCTATATTTGACCTTTTGCTTGTCCTACTCTGCAGGACGAATCAGAAGAGAGCTTGAGTGAACCAACAGAAAGGGGTGAGGATGAAAACAGGGCTGGCATTTCTGAAGAAGCCCTCTTTCTGACGGACGAGAAGTTGAGGAAGCTGTGTTTGGAAGACATCATCAAACATAATCACCTGTTGACAGGCTCCGAGGCAACAAACTTGTGGAAAATAAGGGCTTCCTTGCAGAAGAAAATGAAGAAGCTTGAAGCGAAGAGGAACATCGCGGACAAAGAAACAACGTTTGAACAGAATAACAAAAGAAAATTGCGTAAGTCTGTTAAAGCTATGAAAGTAAGATTAAAAGTTAAAGACCGCGAGGTCAAGAAAAGGTCCCAAGACGTGTCTACGAAAGACCTATTTAACTGTGTGCACTGCAATGACACCTTTGACACGTCTTTTGAACTGCGCGGACATTTGCGAACGCACGCTCCCGCCAAATGTTTCCCGTGCCCAGAGTGCGACCTGTCATTTACTCTGAAGAAGTCCCTGAAAGATCATTCGCTGGTCCACGCTGACAAGTATGTGTTTAACTGCGTGACCTGTCAGAAACCGTTCAGCAACAAGCAGACCCTGCGACGGCACTCATATATCCACCTCGACGTGAAGCCCTTCAAGTGCTCCGAGTGTCAGCGCGCCTTCGCAGACCACGGGGTCCTCAGACGACACCTGAACACTCACTTTGGTATCAAACCTTACAAGTGTCTGGATGAGGCCTGTGGTAAAAGCTTTGGTCGCAAGAGTGACCTGAAGGAGCACTCGCTCATCCACACCGACGAGAAACCCTTCACCTGCGAGGAGTGCGGCCACTCATTCCGCTGGAAGAACAACCTGCGCTCTCATCTACTCACTCACCGAGGGGAGACTTTCAGTTGTGCGCTCTGCGACAAGAGCTTCTCTCGCAAGTTCACGTTGGATCAGCACATGTTGACCAATCACAGCGGGAAGGAGCGGGAGAAGAAGTTTGTGTGCTCGCTATGTGGGGCCAGCTTCTTGACCAAGTCGGGCCTCCAGGACCACACCAACATAACTCACAGCGACGTCCGGCCGTTTGGGTGTCCCATATGTGGCCAGGCCTTCAAGTGGAAATATTACCTCAAAACTCATCAACGCATTCACGTGGGGGAGAGGCGGTTCACGTGCCCGGTGTGCTCCAAAGGTTTCTTCCGCAGCGGCGACCTGAACGAACACCAGGTGGTTCACATCGAGGACCGACCGCGGCCTCACGAGTGTGCGTTGTGCGGGAAGACATTCACCAGTAAACACCTTCTGAGGAAGCACGGCATCATCCACACAGGCATCCGCCCCTACAAGTGTGACATTTGTTCCAAAGATTTTATTTGGTGCACGTCGCTTCGGAAGCACCGAGCGGTACACGGGGAGCAAGGACTCAAGTACCTTTGTTGAAAACCATTACTTTACAGGCACTTCACTTTGTTATTTTATTATTATGTTTTGTTTAAAAGTTTTAAATAGGTATTACTTTTGTAAATAGTACATATCGTAAACACGCAACAATTTTATTATACATGATGGAAAAATATTATTGCTGCAAATAAAAAAAAATACAAGGAAAATATCAGGTGTTTGCTATTTAATGGCACTTGCCCAGGCCTACATAATACAATGTATTATCAATACTGGAAATAAATTTATTCCCATTGTATGATACATTTATTTACTCCCGCTGTGAAATAAATTATATCCAAGCTATTTATTACAATTATTTGGTTTCATTGTTATTCATGGAATCTGCTTCATTCAGCACATCATGGAAACATTAAGGTAGGTATTTTAACGACCTTTTTGTTTTTGATAAGCATAAATAAACTTGTCCTAGGACCATAACTAACAAAAGTAATTAGGTAACGTTACCTCAAAGTGAGATGAGGTTTGAGGAAGGCAGATATATATATATATCATGAATTTTATTTGTTGGTTGTATTTCATTAGTTGCCGATCATAAGCAGCAGACAGAAGTTAAGGGGCAGATGTGTTAGTGTTCCTCTTACTTGTGTTAGATCCTTAATTATGGTTTTGAAATATAATTTTTTTTGAGTGTGTAGTGGTGTAGCTTATATAATAAGCCCAGAGAGTAATCCACTAAGGTAAGAATTCTACCTTTCAGGTTAAATGGAGTATACCTAACCAAAACATTTTATGAAAACCGATTGCTTGTAGCAATTTGTTATATAATATTGTTAAAATCAAAAATTATTATTTTTACATTATTGAAAACTACTTTCATATAATATGATTAATTATTTTAATATTGTTAAAATATTTTAATATATTTTTTGGCTGATCCACCGGTATCACGTTTTGTTAATTTCAACGGTTATGCTAAATATTCCTAGTTATCAGTGCTAACCAAGATAATTTCAGACTCTAATGACCAATCTAGAAGCGTTTTTCAAATATATCTTACACGCCACTTAGGATATTACTACAAAATTATTCTGTAAGATAGCGCTACTTTCCAGATTCATTAGAGTTTCTATCTATTTTCAATATTAAACTAGCTATAGACTAATTATGTAGAGATATTGAGTATTTTGGCGGACAAAAAAGTGTTGGCATACTTTAACTAACGGAAAATGGTGTAATAATAAATTAATTTGATAAATAAGTCTTATTTTGATTAATTACAAATATTGAGGTAGGTCACATTCAGTTTTGGGCTTATATTAATTGTACACCAATTTGTTTTATAGTCAAGCTATACGGTTTTTTCCAGCATTACTAGTACTTTCAATATCATATGTTTACAAGATTTTCGTATATACAGTACTGGTGTTTTGGATATGTTTAATTTTCTTCACTATACTTCTTATGAAAGGCCTACGTGATTAAATCCACTTAGAAGTTGTTATTCCACTGTTTTTCATAAATTTATTATCAATAACTCGCGCAATTACATAACCAAACGTACAATTAGCATCTGAATTATTTATTCAACCTTCTCTTTCTCAAGCCCGGACATTAATATTCTGACCTATTTTTATTTCTGTAATTGCAAGGACTAACTAAATATTGATTTTTTTTAAAAAACAAAACGAGTCATTCTTAACGTAACCTTGACATATTTGACTCTCTTATCATTATTAGTACTGTTTTTATACTTTTGGTTGATTTTCCAGGGTTTTTTAGATATATATTTTTTGGGCTTAGCATCAACTAGATAATCATTCTTTCAGGTAAAACTGTAGGCCTAAATAAAAAATAAGGTTGTAGCATGCTTAATGTATCTAGTACAAAAAATACATCTATTGGTTAGTTACACTTTTATTGCTATTACCTGGCAGTATACATTTTAAGAAGTATTGAATATTATTATAAAAAGATTGTATGACCGTACATTTATATAAAATCATACACGGGCAGAGTCACAAACACAATATTGTAATCTGGTTCTATGAGGTTTCTACTCATTTCAATATCAATGCCATCATCTAAAAAAAAAGTTGGAAGTTTATAATATATATTTTTATCTCTTTATTTTTGATGCACTTCTTCTAACTATCCAATTTGGGCAAATATAAACATTAAGTTTAGTTGAAATGTTAGTTATTTAAGACCCGCTTCGGTGGCCACATGGTATAATGCATCAATAGACTGGACTGCCAATGATAGTGAGAGAGAGGTTTGAATCTCGGTCGAGTGTACTTTTTTTTTATAAATTTTTCCACTCTCCCTCTACACAGATGTGGGTACACTTCCTATTAATATAACTTTCCTCCTTAAAATCATTGGTGTAATTAGTACATAAGCGTATAACCTGAACAGGTAGTAAAACGGGGGGCTAAAAAAACTATTTAGCTATGAAATCTTAAGGTAAGAACCATAATTATTTTAAACATTAATTTGGGCTTTTATATTTGTGATGTTGTCTAACATGTGTGCCAGTTTGGTTTAGTTTTGATGGATTCTTTCGTGAGTATAGATCGCATAATTTAATTTGTAGATGTTCAATATTCCTTCAAACAATATGATAAGTATATAATTGTTTCATTTGCAGACATTTGGTTTGTTATAAAACCAAAAGAGATGAAATGTTGTCGTTATAGACGATCATTGCGTGGCTGCGTTATCCGATAGCTCTTGGTCTTAATAAAATCACACATTTGTAGCCGACGATTTCCGCACGTCCTTCATAGACTTTGCCTTAAAATATGAGTGAAGAATGACCCTGGGCACGGGACAATTCCTGGATAACTCTGTGGTTAAAGCATTGGCGCACTAAACCAAAGGTCTCGGGTTCGATTCCTGTGTCCAGGTGTCATTTTTCAATTTTCAGAATATGATATCTAGATGGAGTGATCCTCACTAAAAACATAAATAATAGCTTTGGCTATTTGATTTTTAGCTATAATTCCTTGGACTAAAGCTAGTTTGTGGTGTTCCATGTGATCCTAAGTGGGATGCTTTTCCGGCCATGCAGCCAATATGGCTGACAGGTATGTCGTATGACCACCTACCACAGATTGACCTTTGACCCTATATCCTACTTTCAGGTCATTCTAAAAATAAAATTCTAATGCAAAAGTAGTCTATAGAGCCTGGATGTAAAAGTAGGTTATAGAACTCGGATGCAAAAGTAGGTTAAAACAGATCTTAATGTAGTATATATTTCCACTGTAAATAATTATAAAGGGGAGGAGGGAAGTTCCTTGATTATGCGATATATTGTGTACCCCTCCATCTTTCATCTTCCTTTGATATATTTTTATAAGCAGTAAACATAAGTTTTCAGAGCCATCCTCATTGCATGTTTGTGTGTTTTTTTAGATCAACCAAATGCAATACACTATGTCTGTATTTACTCTGATTCAGCTCACAAATGTGGATGCACCTCCTATAAACTACCCTACACTTTAATCTCCCTTATTAAACCATTAATAACCTAAACATATTAATTAAAAAAGAAGATAAAAACAACATAATAACTGTGATATTCTATCAAAGAAATGTACTTTCAGGCTGTGTTTAATGTAAAATTGTATTAGGTATTTAATTTGAACACCTGTAGGCTTACAGATTTAAAATATATATATATATATATATCTGTACACAACCAAGGCCAACTTTGTTTGCTTGCGTTTGTCTACTAGGACACTAAAGTTCTTGATCGCCATTTTGTTTGTTGCAGGTTTCGATGTGACCCGGATGTCTGTCAATGGTCTTCTCCTAACAAGATGGAACCAGCTCCTTACGCCGGAATAGTTCCTGTTACGGATATCAACTCGGACCTGTTTCCTGCAGAGATAGAAATTAAAGAGGTGCGTTTCTTTTTTTATCCGCGTATCAGTGTACTAATTACGCTAATGGGTCAGGGAATAAGAGGTTTAATTTAGAGGAAGTGTACCCGCATTCGCGTGGAGAGAAAGAGCGGGAAACCATCTAGGAAAAAGCACCCTCAGTACACCCGACTGAGATTCGAACCCCGGATCTCCCCGTCATCGTCATTCTAGTTTCTTGTGAGAGTAGCACATTAGACTTTTTTTTGTAAGCCTACCATATACACAACTACATTTACCAATTGCATAAATTTGTGATAACAAGTCAAAATCTTCATAATTATATTCGAATTATCATTTTGAGATTTTTACGAATCTTGAATCTCTCGAATACCTTAGGATTCAAGAATTTGACCGTCCCCTCTCTGATTAAAACTTTTTTTTAAGTTGCATTTTGTAAAAATAATAATTTTTTGAGTTTGTCCAGATGTGCTTTTGTTTCAGGAGGATCCGTGTGACCTCTGCCCATCGGCAACCATGGAGGAGCCGATTAAAATTGAAATAATTAAACAAGAGGATTCTTCATTCGAGTAAGAAAATCAATTAAAATTTAATATACAAGAACAACTTCTATGGTACACCATTTTATTGATTGTATACATTCAGAATATCTTTGAAAGATGGCTTTGAAGTAGTTTCTGAAGTTCTGCCCCTCTAGCCCCTTATCTAGCCACCTTGTTTTGATTCAACATATATTTTAATAAAACACGCATGCTGACTAATTACTAGAGGTTTTGTCTTTTAATTTTCAGGCTTCCGAGCTTAGCGTACAATGTGAATAAAGCTTCGACAAAGATAGTTTCAGGTAAAATATTTACTGTCTTGCACACACACTTAGACTTTGAATTTATATATATATATATATTTAACGTGCACTTTCTGAACTGACTGATTATATCAACACATAACTTATAAATTAACTTAAATCTATATCAGACACAACGACCTGCCCCCAGGTAATTAATTCATCACTCTGAAAGAAGAATCCCTAATGTCACCAATGATACATTTTTATACCATGCCAGGAATCAAACCCAGGATCTTAAGCTCAGAAGGCAGACACGCTATTGATTGAGCTAAGGTGGCAAACATTTAGCAATAAATCTTTAAAAAATAATTTAATTCTTATCAATTTACACATGTTTTTGAGTCGTTTAGTTTTTTATTAACGATGTAAGAAGGCATTGTAGGTACTTGATGCATGTTTCAGGTTCTCCGATTGGTTGCAAATGCTGTAAGGCCGCCTGTGAGAGTGTGTTTTGTTGGTCGGAACATTGCGACAACTGTCGAGCTACTAAGGAAATGTTTGTGGTGATCAAGGACCTAAGTTACGCTGGCGGAGACTACGACTGGTCGACAGTGAACCTTTGTTTGGTCGGCGCAGACAATGACACGTCAACCGTCAACACCAGTTCTGCAAACTTGGAGGACGAATTGACAACTATTAACATCGGATCTGCAAAATTGGACGACAAATTGTTAACTTTAAACCTTGGTTTGGTCCACGTGGATGAGAACTGGTCTCGGGGACAAAGAAAAGAGTCAAATATGATTAAAAAACCCGTAAAATCCATGTTCAAACAAAATCATCAAGCGGAGTTGAATAAATTTACAGAGTCGGTCAAGAAAAGAGGCAGACCGCCAAAAACTAGCAGTCTAGTAAATAGAAAATTTAAGGAAGGGTCGCCAAATTCATCTGAACAACATAATATTTTGCCTTGCGCAGTAGATTCACTGAAAATACCATACAAGATTTGTGGTAGAAAACAAAGTTTCAAACTAAATTTTCGCAGAGAAAAACGACTTAAAAAAATGTCAAACAGGGAAGGAACTTTCAAACTTAACTCAAATAAGTTGAATAAACTACCCGAGAAACTGGACGGTAAAATTCGAGTTAATCCCAAAAAGAAACGACCTAAACTGCTTTTAAAAATGGAAAAAGAAAATATGAAATCGAAACTAACAACAATCAAGTTGAATAAACTTTCGAAAATATCTAGTACAAAAGATAGGGGTAGACTTCACAAAATAAAATTAGATAAACTTCCCAAAACAAATATAAAACCAATTGTCAAACTCCCAACATCTAAACTGAATAGACAAACAAAAATATCTAATAAAGTTAGAAATACAAGACAACCTAAAAAATTGCTCAACGTTTCAAAACTACCAAAGGAAAAGGAAATTGTCAAAAATCAGAAAAACAAATCGATTATTTTTCCAAAAAGGTTAAATGAACATGTTGAAGTTCCAAGAAGCAAATTGACTCCACTTTCAAGTAAACCACGGCCAGTTGAACAAAGTAGCCCTGTCGTTAGTTCACCTGATATTGCCAAAGAACTTCTGAAGAAAAATAAACTTCCAGAACCAGTCAAGAAAAGAGGAAGACCAAAGAAGACGGGTGCTTTAGAAAGTACAGTCATAGCTGATTTGTTGGAGAAATCTAGTAAAAAAAATAAATTAAATGATGAATCAACAAAATCATTTGATGCACCAAATACAGTGATGCCAAATATAAGGGGAATCGTACTGCAATCAAGTAAATGGAATAAACTCTCTGAAAAACCGGTTGAACAAATGAACGCCCAACCTCAAAGGGAAAAACGAGATAAACTTTTAAAAACAGAAGAAGCAAATAAAAAATCAACACTAACAACTAGCAACTTAGATAAACTTTCAAAAACACAGCATTTAAAAGATGTCGAGCTTCACGAAAGCAAGCCAAATACACTCTCCAAAGTCTCAGACAGAAGTACCAATATGGAGCATTTACCAAAAGAACCATTAAATTGTTTGAAACTTTCAAATGAAAAGAAAACTGTCAACTATCAGAAAAATAAATTCAACAAACCCCCAAAAAGGTTAGTTAATTCTGTTGCACATATAAGAAAGGAATCTAATTCACTGTTTTATTCAGCTGATACCGGTGTTAGTTTACCGGAAAAAACAAAAAATAAGGATTTGTATGTGTCTAAACCCAAAATAAAGTCTAATAAAAAAGTTTTTTTACCAAATAAAGTTACTCAGAAACCACTTTCTAAAAACAGTTCACCAAAATTCCCTATTTACATCGATCTCACAAACTCTGCTGGGGAGCATAGTGAGTCGTCTAATTCGAAGGAAAGTGTTAACAGTTTCAGAACAAATGAGCCCCTGGACAGGTTGGACCAGGAAACTAATGAATTGATGCAAAATGACTGGGAGGTTTCTTCCTCAAGTGATTATTCCTCAGAGGTCTCTGGACTGATTTACTCCAACTCGGATGACAAACGCTGCAAGTATTGCGGGGTCATAATTCCCCAACTCGAGGAACTTGCGATTCATCTCACACAGCACTACAAAGAAAAACCGTTCTCGTGTAACGTGTGTGGGGCAATATTCAAATTAAAAACGCAACTCACTGTGCATACGTTCACGCACACAAAAGAAACCATTTTTACATGCGACATTTGTAAATCTGGGTTCTATGCAAAGAGTCACCTGAGATGCCACATGCTAACACACACCGGCGAGCGCCCGTACGAGTGTCCCACCTGTGGTGCCCGGTTTAATCAAAGCTCGCACTTGAAGAGGCACGTTCATGTCCACGACTCAAACCGACCAAAGAAAAGAAAGCCCATGGCTAAGAAGTATTTTTGCGAGAAGTGTGATGCCAAGTTTACTACGGTAGCGAGTTGCAAGTTACACATGTTGTACACCCATGAACGTTTGGTGAAATACTCTTGTTCACACTGTAGCGCCGAATTTTACCACAAGGCTAACCTCAACGCTCACCTAAGAACGCACACCGGCGAACGTCCATTTTGTTGTACGGTTTGTGATGCCAGCTTCAAGCAAGGTTCCCACCTCTTGAGACATTCCTGGATACACTCTGGTAAAAAGCCCTATCCCTGTTCGTTCTGCAACATGTCGTTCAGACAGAAGTTCTCTTTGAAGTGCCACACGTACACTCATACCGGAGAGAAACCGTACGAATGCCCGGTCTGCGGGAAGAAGTTCCGATCACCGGGTGATATGAGCAAGCACAAAGTCTCTCATACGAATCAGAAGCTATTTAGCTGCATGCTTTGTGACCGAACTTTCTTCTACAAAGTCTCATTGAAAAACCACATCTTCACACACACTGGAGAGTCAAAGAGGTACACCTGCAATACTTGTGGCAAGAGTTTATCCAATAAAAACTCACTCAACCATCACGAGTCCTCGCATCATCCAAAGGACGATACAGTTGAGGGCCAGTCTTGAATGATTTGTACGATTCTTTCCAGTGTCTAGTTCAACAGGACCATTTGCTGGGGGCACCTGGCTTCAAGGGGCTATGACGCCCATCCCGAGGTTGCGGTTTAATACTTGTAAAAGAGGTAGTTTGGGTGGCCAAGAGTGGGAGAAGACGAGTAAAAAAAAGGGGAAAGAAAAATAATAAACCCCCTTTAAATATACTTTAAAGATGTTGTATGTTCCCTGAATAGCATCTCAAGGTGTTGAATACTCCTCTAAATAGCATCTCAAGTGTTGAATGCTCTGCTAAATTGTATCTCAAGTGTTGAATGCTCTGCTAAATAGCATCTCAAGTGTTGAATGCTCTGCTAAATAGCATCTCAAGTGTTGAATGCATCTGCTAAATAGTATCTCAAGTGTTGAATGCTCTGTTAAATAGTATCTCAAGGCGCTGAATGTTCATCTAAATAATATGCCAAATAGTTGACTACTCTAAATAGCATCTCAATTGTTGAATGCTCTGCTAAATAGCATCTCGAGGTGTTGAATGCTCTGCTAGATAGTATCTCAAGGCGCTGAATGCTCCTCTAAATAACATGCCAAATAGTTCACTACTCTAAATAGCTTCTTGAGGCGTTGAATCTTCATTGATAGAAGGAAGCCATTGAATTATCTTTGCCTCCTGATCTTCCTAGTGGTGCGGTTCTGAACACCAAAGGGGTCTTTTAGTAACTTTTTACTTAGGCTATAGTGCTTCCAGGCAAGCAGCAGACAGGTCAAATTTCATCCTCTGGTTACAAATCATAATAACAAGGCGATCCTATAAACTTGTCACTTTAAAGCCAGCCTTTGGAAAAAAACATCGGTGACATTCTCTTATCGTGGGAACCCTCTGGCATGAGTTTATCTTATCATCATCAAAAACTTTCCAGCGTGTGGCCGGGTCAGTTTAGTAAAATTCCTCCTTTTAATTGCTTCCATTCTTCTCCTCTCATTGCACACTTTCTGTTATTTGCTTCTCCCATCTCTTGCTTGGCCTCCCTTAGGGTCTTTTTCCTACATATTTCATCTCCATCAATCTTTTTGGTATATCTCTTTTCCATCTTATTATATGCACATATCGTCTCAGTCTTGCTTCCTCTACTATCTCATGTACTCCAACATCCTCATTACATGACCATACAATCTCAGTCTTACTTCCTCTGCTATCTCATGTACTCCTACTCTTTCCTTGATAACTTCATTCCTAATCTTGTTTCTCCTCGTGACAGCTAACATGATCCTCACAAACTTCATTCTCATGGCCTCCACTTTACTTGTCTCTCTTACATTCACTGTCCATGTTTCTGCTACATGTGTTACAATGGGTACAATACTTCCTTACACATCCAGGGCACTTTTCTTCTCCATAGCAGGTCTCTCTCTCTCTCTCTCTCACACACACACACATACACATACACATACACATACACATACACATACACATACACATACACACACACACACACATACACACACACATACATAAAACAACTCCCATGTTGTTCCCTTATTATTATCTAAAGTTACTTTCTTTATTCACACACGTTTAGAATTAATGTGTGTACACAGTCAACTCTTGGTGTGTAAACTTATAACTTGATTTTAAACGTGTATTTTATTGTATTTTTATGAAAAGATGAGTGAACCTAGTTACTTTGTATAAGAGAAAAAATATGTTTTCAAGTGATATCATAATGTTGGTAAGCTAATCAATACTAAAGAGGTGATCCATAACTACTATTTTACCAAGTGTGTTATATGTGTGTTAATGTGGCTAGACCTGTTATAAGTTAGAGCTTTACAAAGTCTAATTTTCTTAGGTTTAAAGCAAATATTTTTGAAGATGAATCAAAGATAAAACATTTTTGCTTGAAAAAATAATTTAGCCTATTGTGCTTAGTTTAGTAACTTTATGCACTAAAATCACTTAGAAATTATTTTATTTCACAATTGTTTACAATATTTCACTAATTTTATAAATAAAGTTATTATTACAACATTAAATTTAATTATTTCAGGTTTTTTCATGTGTATGTTTGTATATGCATTCCATTCACCCTTTAAGGTAGCAGTCTTACCTTGGCTGATTAAACTATGGTCCCATCGCCTTGCCTTCAGCTGAACAAACTGCAGCCAACGATCTAGCTCCAGTGGTTCAGGTACAGTCTCCTGGAGCCAACGATCTAGCTCCAGTGGCTCAGGTACAGTCTCCTGGAGCCAACGATATAGATCTAGTCACTCAGGTACAGTCTCCTGGAGCCAACAATATAGCTCCAGTGGCTCAGGTACAGTCTCCTGCAGCCAACGATCTAGCTCCAGTGGCTCAGGTACAGTCTCCTGCAGCCAACGATCTAGCTCCATTGGCTCAGGTACAGTCTCCTGGAGCCAACGATCTAGCTCCAGTGGCGCAGGTACAGTCTCCTGGAGCCAACGATATAGCTCCAGTGACTCAGGTACAGTCTCCTGGAGCCAACGATATAGCTCTAGTGACTCAGGTACAGTCTCACTGGAGCCAACGATATAGCTCCAGTGACTCAGGTACAGTCTCCTGAAGCCTACGATCTAGCTCCAGTGACTCAGGTACAATCTCCTGGAGCCAACAATATAGCTCCAGTGGCTCAGGTACAGTCTCCTGGAGCCAACGATATAGCTCCAGTGGCTCAGGTACAGTCTCCTGGAGCCAACTATCTAGCTCCAGTGGCTCAATCCTCATTGGTGGAATCCCTATTCTTTGCTAATGTTTAAGGAAATGGATGACCTGAAATAAATATTAGACACAGGTGTAATGTGTGACACAGTTCTCTTCTAAACTGTGTTGGCATTTTTTAAAAGAATATCCATGATTTTAAACAACATGCTTCTTTTCTTGTTGGGGAAATATTTATCTCCATTGCGTGTAACCCGAACGGATAGTAAGCCGCGGTGCTAGTAATAATAATTTATCTCCACTTAATTGTTGGACCTTCAGAATTAGAACATGGATGCGAGTTTCAAGAGGGTGGGGGAATGACACTTTCAAAACTACAGCTATGAATTAGTTTGTTGTGGACTTAAAGCTATTGGGGCCCATAATTTTTCTTGCCCCCTTATCAGCGGTGAATCTGAAATTAAAAATAAATCCTCTTAAAATAATCNCCCCTTGTCAGCGGTGAATCTGAAATTAAAAATAAATCCTCTTAAAATAATCTGATGCAATTAGCTGAAAAAAAAGATGACAAAACTTTGGGATATAAAAAAGAAAAGTTAATTTATGCTTAAAAAAAATTATAATACAGATAACCTCACTTCTTCCATTCTTATTTGTAATCTATCATCTGGCTCTGAAATAGACTAGCTCATTAGCACGCAGACTCTATGATCTCGGGACTACTGGGGGGTGGGGGAGGATAGTTACAACCTTAACTTTAACCTACCTGACCACTATGGACCATCAGGCCAACAATCACAATGCTCCACAGTCCACACCTACTTATGGATCTCAACAATAAAAAAAAATATTTTCAACAATGCAACTAAGTATGCTACCTTGAGATGTACTATGTATGAGGGTAAACATTTAATAAAGAAAAAGTCTCACTTGCTTGTCTTATATTTTCAGTAGTCTTTAGAATTCCCTTCTTTTATAATTTAGAAAGTGAAAGGTATACACATATGTTATGAAAGAAAAAAAAAAAATCTTTATATTAGGTTTCCATGAAGGACAAGAATACCAGAAAATTAGGATGTTGAAAAATTAAATATAATTAATTATTTTTGAAGTATAATTTTCTTGACTGTCAAATGGATTGAGCAAATTTTTTTCATGTGTATTAATTTAATATATATATATATGCTGGCTCACCGATGGTTGTTGATTCTGGTAGATGTAATTGTTTATTAAAATTTGATGTTACGAGAATAAAAAAAAATTATTCTTGAGAAAACACCTGTAACAATTCGTGATATTTTGCTTGGAGTTTATTTATATTAAATAGTAATAGGCAACTCCTAACTTCATTTCTGTAGATTCCTCGCACTTCAGACTCTTTTAAATCATTTCCTGAGGTGCAACACAATCATCACTCTTAATTCAATCAATTTACAACTCCGCGGACATGAAACACACCATTATCACTCAAAATATTAGATTGCCAAGCCTCGTATCTCTGTTTGAACTGTTGGGGTCACTTCCGTCTCCCGTCATTTGAAAACGTTCGAATTTTCCAAGAATAAATCTTCCAAAACTATGAAGAATCCACTTCAAAGAAATGTTTATTTGAAACAAATACATTAATAATTTTTAAAATAAAAATTAGATGATCAGGAAGCAAGCAGTAAAAGATGTTAAATTTAAAAATAACACAAAATAACTTTTTTTTTACATATAGAATAATAATGCTTGAATCGCGCGCTTAGGAAATTAAGAACCAAGAAAACAATTATGTCAACACATGCTAGAGGCTCATTCTGGTAGCGTAACTTGGAACTTGCTGACAATTAGTTCTAATTGTAACCACTGAAGACTACGACAAAGCTGTAGTTTGTATCTCGAATGGATTGTAAATATAAATTAATATAATTAAAGGTGTAGGACGTTGTCTTTGTTACAAAGTGTAGACATTTTTTTAAAAATAATTTTGCAAACACACAACATAATAATCATACAAGAGAAAAAAAATTACAACTAACATTAATACTTTGAAATAATATTTGACTGTAAAAGCAATGGCTCTCACTTTGAGCTATTATAAATCACCTTAGTGATTTTGATGAGTAGAATAAAAAAAAGTTTGGTTACTTTTGCCTAAAATTGTTTACTTGATCAAAATTGACAGCTTTTGCAAGCAGATTAAAGATAAATAATATTCAAAAGTAAATTGGTAAGCTATGGTTTACTCGATAATTCCAACTGAACCACCTTTCACAATTCAAGAAAAGGTAGATTTGTATGTTTAAATTGTTGCAAATTAATTTAATTTTTTTCAAAATAATTTGTCCATGGTTAATTTAATGTGTGTTCACTAATCTGTACTTTTGACGCTCTCTATAATATGATTTTGAACTAGCCGCACGCCTAGTATTGCTATCTATGATTTAGTTCTGAACTAATTTGTGAACTAGTTTCTTATTCTTTTCTTATGTTGGCTAAGAACATTTAGTCTACTGTAGAATGGAACTTTTCTGCGTGTAATTGATTTAATTAGATATTTTGGATCTAAACTTATCCATATCCATACTCTCTACGGGTTGTTTTGGAACTAAGTTTACTGTTAGTTCCTTTTTTTTTATGTTGGCTAAAAACAGTTGGAACGGTTGTGATGGTGGAGCTGAGCTTTTCTGCTTTGAATTGTAGATAAGGAAGTTTGAAATTTGAATTAAAGTGTTTTTGAATCACAGGGTGCATAATGATGACTAATATGTTGTTTAAAAAAAAATCACCTCTATTAGAGTGTTTTAGCATGTAATAATTAAAAGCCACTCTTCTACTTTACAGTTAAATTGTTATTTGTATGATTCTTAAACACTAATTAACTCTAGTTGATCAAACTTGATAATCACCCTGTGCGTTTAGAATTGTCCATCACCTTTCGTTTGACTTCTATATTGTTTAGTTAAGTACAAAGTAGCAGAGAGTTAAGTAGACAGTTAACAATTGGTGTTTGTGCCATACATGTAGGGAAACTGCCAACGGAATATTTTTATTAGATCCTACACTAAAGACTTCTAGTTAAAATAAAATATAGCATTAAAAAATAGATTTGATAAGGCGTAACTGTCATCACAATGGTTCCAATTTTGATTATGTATACAGCTTTTAAGTGTTAATGTGCATAATTTGGTTTAAATAAATTTTGTGCTTCAAAAATATTTTTGTGGTGTGAAAAATGGTTTCCCCCATGTCAATGTTATCCTTGACAAAAAGGAGTGTAATGACAATGTTGGCTCTCCAGGGCAGGTGGGCGAAGCCTCCGTTGAGGCACCAAGGCAGGGGTGTACCTACCACATTGTGCTTACAAGGCAGAATTGCATCTCAACCTCTCCTGGCAGTGTGCCCCATATTAACATTGCTGCAACAAAGAAACTACATTGTCAACAGGATCAACAGCAACATGACTCTGATGAGCGCAGACCAGGGCTCACAACCTGCCAACACCAGAAAGTTGGTGGTCATGTTCCCGTGGCTACTCGCCAAAGAGAGGCAAGTAATCAAGTACGCCAACTTCTACATGGGTCAAGGATTTGACGTGTTGACGGATGAGTATCACACCTTGGCAGATGTTGTGGCCCGTCAAAGGCTGCCAACCTGTGATGGAGGAGCTTCTTAAGTTCCTGCGAAGCCACTGCCGCTACCACAAGTTACTGCTCCACGGTTTCTCCATCGGTGTCTACCTGTGGGGCGAAGCTCTTAATAAAATTAATCAGGACAAGGAACTATACAAGCCCGTCGTGGAGCGGATAGTCGGACAGATCTGGGACAGCGGGGCGGACATCACGGAGATCCCAGTGGGGTTCCCGCAGGCCTTGTTCCCGAGAAGTCCGGCTCTCCAAGCGGCCATGGGAAAATGTGTGAGGACTCACATGAGGGTGTTTCATGACGCCGCCACACAACATTATATTCGCGCCAGCCAAATGTTCTACGCGGGCATAGTCCATGCACCGGCCCTGTTCCTTGTATCCAAGGCCGACCCGATAGGCACAGAGAAGAACAGTAGGAGGTGTGCGGAAGGCTGGGAGGCCCTTGGGATGAAAGTGTATGTTAAGTGCTGGGACGACTCGTCCCACATCGGCCACTTCCGAAAATACCCGGAGGAATATCTGGCGCAACTGGTATTGTTCCTGGGTCGTGTGGACCTGATTTCATGCCAGGAGAAGCTGCAGGCTAAACTGGTATTGTTCCTGGGTCGTGTGGACCTGATTTCATGTCAGGAGAAGCTGCAGGCTAAACTGTGAAGTCTCAAACTGCGCTCTCTAATTTCTTTACTTGGTACACCACAGGGGTGCAGAATATGTTCAGAGATCCAATATTTCCCCAGAACATAACATTTTCATAAAAAAAAATCCTCGAAGACCATAGCGCTAAAAATAAAACATTGAATATTTTAGAGAGGCTGAAGGGAATAAGGATTATTGCCTACTACATCTTAATATATATAATTCTTCTGTACGTGTTTATGTCACTGAACTCCTCCTAAAATTCAAATTTAAACATAATTTTAATCAAAGTTATTTTTATAGTATCTACCTTATAAAAAATGTAGTTGTCTCCCAGAAATGGCAACATTACCATTTCCTTGTGTGCATTACATATTATTACTAATTGTTCAATGATACCAGTAGGCTTACCTGTGCCAACGTTTAATTTTACATCTTGAGAGTAAGAGGCAATGGAGTGTAATTCTGGGAGGCCTTGGTTTAATTGTTGATTTTCATAGTCTTTGGCTACATAATTATTACAATATGCATGTCACGAGTTTAAATAAATTGCGCGCACATCGCCGTGTAATTAGGCTGCAATATAACGGGTGACTGATTTCAAACTAAAACAGAACATCGCTCACCCTTCTCTCCCCTCCCACGCACATACTGATAGCGTCGATGTTGAGTGTTATCGGCCTTTGTTTTTCATACAAATGAAACTACCATGTATCAGAACCAGAACATACTAAAAAGTCAACAAAATTGTTGGACTTTTCCCTGCCTCAAATTTCCCCAGGACTGTTTTAAATTCCCCCGAACCTCGTTCGCGCGCTCGGACATATTCTGCAACCCTGGTACCCCATACCTAAATGAAAATGTAGAAGACATTATTTTGAAAAGAAAATAACTTTTCTTGAGGCCGATTCTTTAAGTTACCTACACTGGCTTTCACCTCTGAGGTAATTTCATGGCTATTATTGGGAAACAGCATTGTCATTCTCTCTTTTCTGTGTTCCCTTAGATATAAAGATAAATTTTGCTGGTTAGTCGATGTTGCCAGTAGCTCCTTCTTACCCCAACACACCACCTTCCGACATAACTGAAAACGAGGGGATTTGGCAACACTTAACCGAGAGATAGTGAAAATAAAACTCTGCGCCATAAGACCTGCAGTCGCCTCAGAGGTGATAATGCATGTAGTTAGGCTCTGTTTACTATTCTTACTGTCAAGTTTAGTATTAGATGGCTTCATTTAGATCAAAACGCGACCTGATTATACAACATAAGTTTAATATATTATCATTGATAGACCTTCCATATTCTTATTTATATTTGTCATTTTATGTATTGTTATTTTAATCAAACTGTACTGATATAGACACTGGTACGTGCCATTACGTTTTTATCCGATAAACTAAAACATCCAAATGAAACTTTAATTATATATATGTAACATTAAGGGATAAGGATAGGAGCTACAGCTGACTTAAAGCGTTAACTATTCGGATTAATTTGTGACAAATGTGGGCAAAAAAAGTTTAAAACAAATGTAATTAGTTAAGAGAAATTAAAATATGATGTACGAAATGTTAAATAATCACTTAAATTAACAAGCTTATAAATACCTTATTTTTAATAAAGATGATTGATTTTAATCCATACAATCAAAAAGTTTGAGAATTTATAACACCTTAAACATTCTCAAGCTTTTTGATTGTATGGATTAAAATCAATCATCTTTATTACAATTAAGGTATTTATAAGCTTGTTAATTTAAGTGATTATTTATTTAATATTTCGTATATCATATTCTAATTTCTATTAACTATAAATTTCCATTTCTAATGTTTAACTTTTTAAATTTATAATTTCACCAACATATTTCTATACAACAATTTACAATTACATTGGTTTTCCTCAGACCTGAAGATGGCATAACATCACCAAAACATGTGTTGCAATAGAAGACTAAAACTGATATAAAAAATAAGGAGAAGGGAATAAAAAATAACAACCAAGAAGATATAACCTTAACTTTTATTTAGGCTGGGTACTTTTTTATACCTTATCCACAGTTCAGTTAACTACACCCCAATTTTCATAGAAAGAATCTTAGCCGACAGCTAGAAAAGTTACTAGATCAACTTTCAGGTAACCCGCTTTGGTGGCCGCATGGTCTAAGGCAGGGGTCTCCAAATTACGGCCTGCGGGCCACATCCGGCCCGCCACAAGATTATATCCGGCCTGTTCCAAGATTTTATCAAAAATCAAATTAGTTGTTTCTCTTCTTTATTTCTTAACCACGCACTTTATTTGATAAGTCCAGTTTCTGTCCGCACGCATGCTTCCCCCCATGACACCAAGCCAGAATGATATATATATATATATATATACTAATAATTATTATAAATATAATTTATTACATATAAATTGATTCATATCTCACAGAGAAGAATCAACGTCAATAACTTTTATCAAACACTGACTGGCCTTGGAAAGTGGCATTTTTTACAGGCGTGACTGGCTATTATTATGACTTGAAACTAAATTTGCATGTTGAAACAAGTTTTATTTAGGATCTATTGGTACATGTCAAGGCATTCAGGGCAATAATAATACTACCTGAAGAAAAGTTTGGAGACCCCTGGTCTAAGGCGTTATTATTGGAAATAGACTAGACTGCCAATGACAGGTAGATCAGGGTTCGAATCTTAGCCGGGTGTACTCAGGGTGGCTTCCCTTAAATGGTTTTCCACTCTCCCTCCATTCAAATGAGGGCACACTTCCTCTAATTTCAACCATCCTCATCCCTAACACACTAGTGTATAAGCCGAACGGGCAGTAGTACGCAGTTCTAGAAAAAAAAACTTTTGCGTATTCATAAATAAAGTCGTGCGATCTGAAGCCGTCGCTTTTGATAGATAATATCAATACGTTTAACTAAACTGAGAAGTGAAGGAGATTAAATAATGATGAGTTACATAACCTGTACTCATCACAAGACATTAAGATAATCAAGTCTCATATATCAGTGGGCAGGACATGCAGAGCTAATGGGAGAATCTAGAACCTTGTTCAGGGTACTGACTGGTACACCCAACGGGAAGATACTGTTGGGAAGATCTAGACGCAGATGGAAGGATAGCTTTAGAATGTACCTGAAAGAAATAAGGTGTAATGAGGTGGACTGGATAGAACTAGCTCCAGAAAGGGGAAGGGTGTAATGAGGTGGACTGGATAGAATTATCTCTGAATAAGGATAGGTATCATCAATGAATGTTTGAGCTCTGAATACCATAGGGCATAGAGTAAGTAAGTAAGTAATAAAGTAATAATAATAATAATAATAATAATAATAATAATATGGTAAAATGTTATTACTGTTGCTCATAAGAAATTGTGTGTTCTTTCTAAATTCTAAAATCCTTTCCTTTCAGAATCCTACTTTCTATTTCAAATGGATATATCACTTAGAAAGGAAAACTTGAATGATTCTCTTCTTAGCCGACTCACCTTTCCTGTATTTGTTGAGAGGACACCAACTTTTCCACTGGCTTTCATCCCTTTGTCTTCCAATGAGAGATTGTCGTGTAAATGTGCTTGCTACACGCTCAGGCGTCGCCAAATTCTAATTATTGGGGAAAGGGTTTAGGTCAAATCAACAAACTCCTTTTTCAATTTACCTTAGAAAATAATCGATGTTTAGTACTAAACAAATAACACAAGATAACTGAATTAATTCTACAAGTCATTAAAAAGTTGTCTTAATCATTAATACATTGATCTAAATGTAGTTGTAATGGTACTGTTTTGTACCCCTCTCATATATTTAAAAAAAATCATGGATGAAGTGTATTTTTCTTTAAAGAACTGTATGTAAGGTTTCCTTTTAATATTTCATCCATGGAAAATCACGCGTTTTCAGAAATAATTTCAATACACTACGTTTTAAAACTTTCTTTCTTTAAAAGACCAACTCCGTTGTATTTGAAAATCATGTGACATGCCGGTTCCCTCTACCCAATAGGAAGCCAGCCTTCACAACATCAGGTTGCCAGGAGTTCTATTAGTTGACAAGGGGTCCAAGAAGCATATGCAGCTTGTGCGTATGAATACACACATTTCTCAAAATACAGTAATATATTAATAGACAGGAAAATAGTTATCTTAACAGAAACCTAGTATTATCACACAGAAAGACAAAATTTTGAACAGCACTAGGTCTGACTCTCCGCGTCAGTTCGGAAACTAATAAAGAACTCTAACAATGACAATTTTATAACAGTGGAAGTGTAATCAAATCAATAAATTGTGTACGAACATCCAATTTTACTGATTTCAATCGAATTACATAAAATCAGATCGTCATAGTCGTGTGATAACAAGTGCGCAGCAAGGTATGCACGCGTCATATAACCCGGTATCATTATACTTGCTGCTCACCGTAAGGCATATATGGGTCCACATTATCACATCCGCATAATTATCAATTAAAATACAATATCACTATAATTGGTGCCTCATCACTGGACGGATCACTATAGTTTATGCCCAATCACGGGGCCATATTATTATAATTGATGCCCGATCGCGGGGCAATATCACAATAAAATACAGATATAATATAGTTCTCGAATTTTCTGAATTAAACATTAATCATTGTTTCTTTTACAGTACAAAAGAGTGTCCCATTCGAGCAAATTATTGGGGAGGGGGAGGTTTGTCTCATTTTTAAAGTGTGTGTTTGATTTAGGCGTGTGAATTTATTAAAAGTTTTTTTTCTTCATATTTTAAGGTCATCTTTTGAAAATTTGAAGTAAATTTTTGAATCATTAAGTAATTTTTATTTCGTCAAAGTCTGAGCCTTAGTAAACACTCATCAGAAACTAGTTGCGTTGTTTTGGAATCTCCTATGACGATATTTTGCGGTCAGACGGCCACCACATGAGGATGAGTAATTATAATGATATGTAAATGTATGACGACCCATTTGATACAACAGTCCTTGTCATAATTAGGGCCGCAACACATAAAACCGCCAGAAGTGGTAAAAATATCCCGACCATTTGTAAAAACAGGGTGTCCAGCAACCTGTAAAACGGGGAATTGTCAGGGAATTTGCTTGGTCAAGGAAAAGTCAGGGGATTTTATTAAATTTCTGAATTTTTTTACATTTTGTCTATAAAAAGCCTCATATTTTGATTCACAGTAGTCAAAATAACAACTTTTCTTCCAGTTATTCCCTATCTGGAATCCCTTTCACACCATTGTTCCTGTTGATCAGACTAATATCACTTCTCAAGGTCAACAAGTGAGTTTAGTGTCTTTCCACCCTTCTGACAAAGTTAAGTCATGGTTATTCAAATGCGCGAAATTTGATCAGGTCTACATTTTAAGTAGAAGGAACTAAGATTGACTCTGTCTCACAACTATTTTAAAGAGCTTGAGGCAATATTTTAATGGAGGAATACAATTTTACTGAAATCTATTTTTAACTTAAAATAGTCCATTTCCAGGAGGCAGACGCAGAAATCGTAATCCCTTTATTGAGTGACACAATTTCAGAATGTGTATGTATCTAGAAAAAAAACCCAATATATTAATCTATAATCTTAAAAAAATATTTTTGTAATATACTTAATATTGATATAAAGTGGTCTGGAAAAAAGTAAATTGGATCTGGAAAAGTCAGGGAATTTAAAAATATAGTTTGGCTGGTCACCCTGAAAAAGCAGTTGAGCCACCAACTCGAAACTAAATTTTTATTTACCTTCCTCACTCTTATGTTACTCTGAAATCAAGGAAAAGATACAAAAAATATCCCAGGAAATATTTTTCTCTCTTTATAAAAAACACTAAAGCAAGATTCAATAAAAGGTTAGTAAGTCTGATGGCTGCTATTTGATTAATTTAGCCATCAGACCCACTCAGAAAAAAGTTGGCGGTACTGGTCACAGGGCCATATCGAGGGGGGGTAGGTTTTTTATTTGCAAGTTCAACCCCTTTCAAAAAAATATTATTAATAATGACCCGCCTCAGTGGCGCAGTCAGCTAACGCGCTGGTATTGTGTTGAGCTAGACTGCCGATGATAGGGAGATCGAGGTTCGAATTTTGCTCGGGGGAACTAGGGGTGGTTTTTCCTAAATGGTTTTCCACTATCCCTCCACGCAACTGCAGGTTCACTTCCTCTAGATTCACCCTTCCCCATTCCTAACCCATTGGTGTAATTAGAACCTAAACGTATAACCCGAACGGGTAGTAAGACGCGGTTTAAGTATTAATATTATTATTAATCATGGGCTATAATATTCCTCCAAACAACCCAAGCAGGAGTCGACCAACCTTATTTGAAAGAGGAGCTATGTTTGATCTAATTAAAGAGAATTCGAAGATCCACCACCTCGGCTAAGGCTTTGGGGGGGTTACACATTCAACAGAGTAAAAAGTGGGGGTTAGCG
>CABFWB010001537.1:45733-72046 GCA_902151455.1 Timema bartmani
CCCCCCCCCCCCCCCACAACTTATAAACCGTTGTATTTTTCTTATGAATTGTTACGTCATGAACCATTTATCATTGCGTAGGCTTGAATATAACCCCGGCCTTATTCCAGAGTGAAAACGGCAAGAAGCGGCCTGGCCTCTATACGGCGGATCTCAAAGCGACGATGATGCGAGTGGATATTTGTGGTCACGTAGCGCTGCCTAATAGGACGATAAGCTTTGCACGAAGAGAACCATTTGTGCAAGGAAACTACTTGAGTATTCTATCAACAGAACTGTCTTTATTCCGGCACTGCAGGTGTCACACTGCTATACAAGGACAACTGTTGAGTCGGAGTGTCACCCTGTGTATTTGGGGCCACCTTTCTTTTTTTACACTTAGTGATAATTCATCTAATGTATCCGATTAGTTCATTTTGATTAACATAGTTTCCTATTTAAACTATGTACATTCACTTACACTGAATGGTACTAGTCTCATCTGGACAGACTATACTGATCATCATCATTAACCGTTTCTAGCCTGCGTCTTTTAGTAAAATTCCTCGCTCTTCCTCTTTCCTCCCACTATTCTTCTTCGTTAAATCGTTTCCATTTTTCTCCTCTCATTTACACACTTTATATTATCTGCTTCTCCCACCTCTTTTCTTGGCCTCCCTTGCGGTATCTTTCCTACATACTTCATTTCCATCATTTTCTTCGGCATCCTCTCTTTTTCCATCCTCATCACAAGCCCATACCATCTCAGTCTTGCTTCCTCTAATATGTCATATACTCCAACATCCTCATTACACGCCCATACCATCTCAGTCTTCCTTCCTCTACTATCTCATGTACTCCAACATCCTCATTACATGACCATACCATCTCAGTCTTGCTTCCTCTACTATCTCATATAATCCCTGTACCCCCCGCTATTTCCCGGATAACTTCATTCCTAATCTTGTCTCTCCCTATGACAGCTAACATCCTCCTCACAAACTTCATTCCCATGGCCTCCACTTTACTTGTCTCTCTTACATTCAATATCCATGTTTCTGATGCATATGTGACAATGGGTACAAAGTACGCCCTGTACTATACTCCCTTAAACTTCAAGGGGACTTCTCTTCTCCATAGCAGGTCTCTTACACACCTATAGAACAACTCTCCATAACAGGTATCTTACACACCTATAGAACAACTCTCCCTGCTGTCCTCTTCTCATTAGATCCTCTCTACGTCCACCTATAGCCTCAATCACGCTTTCAAGATATTTTACGTTCTGTACCTTTCTCAGATATATACAATGGCGCTTTATCATAAACTACGCCATGGTAAAAGGTCAGCTCACTACCTTTTTAGGGCGGTATTTCTTTGATCGCCCTAAACATAACCTAATCTTTTCCCGGCCCGCTGCTGGACTGGGCTGCCGGTGATGGAGAGGTCAAGGTTCGATCCCAGTCAGCTGTATTGCGGGTGGTTTTCCCTATAACCCGAACGGGTAGTAAGATGCGGGACTATCTCTCTCTTTATATATATTAACAGTAGTGGTGGGACCGGGAGATAATAAGGGGGGGCTTGGCCCCCCTGGAATAAATATACAGCCCCCTCCTAGACATATTTCAAATCCTTTAATATTATTAAATATGAAGTTTAGAAATGGCCCTAAATCAAACTTCAAGAGCCACTCCAAATAGTTTCTGAAGGCAGTGAAACTTCAAGAACCACTCCAAATAGTTTCTGAAGGCAGTGAAACTTCAAGAACCACTCCAAATAGTTTCTGAAGGCAATGAAACTTCAAGAGCCACGCCAAATACTTTCTGAAGCCAATGAAACTTCAAGAACCACTCCAAATAGTTTCTGAAGGCAATGAAACTTCAAGAACCACTTTAAATAGTTTCTGAAGGCAATGAAACTTCAAGAACCACTCCAAATAGTTTCTGAAGGCAATGAAACTTCAAGAACCACTCCAAATAGTTTCTGAAGGCAATGAAACTTCAAGAACCACTTCAAATAGTTTCTGAAGGCAGTGAAACTTCAAGAACCACTCTAAATAGTTTCTGAAGGCAATGAAACTTCAAGAACCACTCCAAATAATTTCTGAAGGCAATGAAACTTCAAACGTTTATCTGAGGGAAAACTACTACATCTATCTTTCAGGAACATCTAATTTTCAAATATTTATTGAAAGGCAGGGGGTAGAAGACCATTTCCTAAAACAACCTTTTTTTTTTCTTGTCCTCCCCCTCCCTCCCCACAAATCAAACAATACTTCACACCCTCACAGAATATTCACAGGCTCAAACCTGTTTTCACTGTTCCTATATCTGAAGGATAAAACACACCCCGTACCACTAGGTCAGAATCCACTCTACGGATATACAGGGTGGGGCAGAGATTGCTGACACATTTAATAACGTCATATCTCTACTTTATTAGCCACTAGATGCTATAAATTAAACTCAAAATAACAACAGAAGATCGACCATTTATTTTTCAAACAATGTCCTTAATATGTCCACCATTACAGGCAACACATTGTTGAATTGTTTCTTCAACATGCCTCACAGGAAAACAAAGCCTCTGTGACCTGGCTACAGATCCAGAGGTTCTATGTTCGATCCCCGGTGCTTCCAGGTTCTTCTCATTCTCGCGAGGACAATTGAGGAGCCACTCGGTATGAAGAAAGTAACGGCTCGGATCTAGGAAACTGAGATTAACGTCTGGACGTTTCTTTGAGCTGATTACACCTTTTATCCGCATAAGTTGGCGTTATCTTCGCCAACAGACGGGCGGTCACTCGGTAGGTGCCCTAAACTTACCCTGAAAAGGCGGAAGTAAAAGTAAATAAGTTACGACGTCCGGTCACAATAATGGAAATAGTTTCCATGAAAACGAAACTATTCAAAATTCCATCCCGAGTGTAAGAAATGCGATGCGTGTCTCGTTTCGGTATAAATCAGTAGTGACTCCAACCATCCACCATGACACATGTCGGACTCGGTTGGCGAACAAGCCCGGTCCGCCGACCAGACGTCCTTAGGTGAAACCCCGGCGAGACCATGGGACGAAGAGGAACCTCCGCAGACGTCCGGGACTTCCACCTGGTGCTCCAGCGGTGATTTGACAGGCCACATAGCAAACAAGAGCATTTCCTACAGACGGATTTAATTACCTAAACTATTATATTTGTTAATTACTGTTATAGCGGCATCTCTATATTATATTCTTTAAATTGAAAGAACACACCTCGACACAGGAATCGAACCCAGGACCTTTGGCTTAGTACGCCAATTTTATTACAACTGAGCTATCCAGGAATCTTCCCCCCCTTCTCGGGGTCATTCTTTACTCATATTTTAAGGCAGAGTCTGATATGGACGTGTGGAAATCATCAACTCATGTGATAGCTCGTGATCTTAATAAATCACACATTTGTAGCCGACGATTTCCTCACGTCCACCACAGATTCTGCCTTAAAATATGAGTGAAGAATGACCCGAGGCATGGGATGATTCCTGTGTAGCTCAGTGGTTAGAACATTGGTGTACTAAGCCAAATGTCCTGGGTTCAATTCCCGTGTCCAGGTGTCATTTTTCAATTTATAGAATATTTTTTACGGAAATTATTTTAAAATTTACTTTACCCTACGCTATTTTTTTTATCATTAAGTCGGGACTATATAACTTAAATTGTTCGTTTATTGTTCGTTGTGTGCGCATGCGCCCTAACTTAAAAATATTAATATAAGAAAATAGCAGACTTAAATCAGTCAGTCAGGGCGTTACAAGTCTCAAAGAAGCGATGAAGACTGAGCAAACACATCCCCTATTCTAGGCAACCCGCTCGCTCCTAGGATTGAGAAAAAAAATCCATTCATTGGCCGTTTTCAGGCTTTGCGTCCAACACATGTACATTTTTTTACCCAATCAAAAAAAAAAAGTTGAAATTTGTCACTTGTCAAATAAGGGGATTTCTCGTCGCCATTGTATAGTATAGCCCGGCCCTCTTTTACTCGGGATGTAGATAATTACTTATGACATTTCTCGGACTTAGTGAATGGATTAGTAACTCTTCTTAATTATATTCTTCATCTTAAATAATAAGAGCCATTTTTAGTGTTTCCGACACGACTGACAGTTGTGGACCACGACTGCCGGCAGTAGTGGCGGCAAGAAGTGACGACCGTTTGCTGCAGTCAACAGTTCCTACGAAACCTTCCTCGGTGGCCACGTGGTCTATGGCGTCACTCTCGCAGTAGACTGGAATGCCGATGACTGGGAGATCGAGATTCGAATCTCAGTAGGGTGTACTCAGGGTGGTTTTCCCCAATCTCCCTCCATACAAATGCGGGTACATTTCCTAAAACTATAGCCTTCCTAATCCCTAAAACTATTAGCGTAATTAGTACATAAGCGTATAACCCGTGCGGGTAGTAAGACGCGGTACTAAAAATGATTCCTAGGAAACGACAGTTTAAGGTGGGAGAGGGGTAGTTCAGAAGAAATACACCCGCATTAACATGCAGATAAGATAGGAAATCCACAGAGATAAAATTAAATTAGGAATCCACTCCCAAATTCAGTATAATATGAGCTTCACTCCTTAAACCACGTGACCATCAGTGCAGGTACTTGCCATTGTAGTAATATGTTCACATTTTTTGTCTAATTTTTTTTTAGTAAACCTAAAGCTTTGTAGTGAGCAAATAATATTTTAATATCTAGTTTTTTTTTCGGAAAAAACTAATCGTGATCAGACCTCTTTAACCAAATCATGACATGTTGGAAGTGGTCTGCTCTATTCCAAAAAGAAATGCTATTGTTCAGACGAGGTCAAGAATATCCTAGACCCAGTGAGGGATGATGCAAGCTCTTCCTCCCCGACAGGACCCCAAACCCAACCCAAGTCGATCCTGAAGAACAAAAACTCCAAACGAGGTGGTTCCTTCTTCCGGTGTTGTTGCCCGTGCTGCGTTAGGAAAGGTGGCAGGCGAAAGCACCACGCCTACAAGGTCAAGTTCTCAGACCTCTTGCCTGAAGCCAAGGTATAGCGTTCTCAGACAGGCTAGGATGTGGAATGTATAAGCTGCTGCAAGAAGCAACCTAGTCCTTTCACTAACAGGCAGTTGTTCCTTGATACAACCGGTGCTAAATTACACTTTTCACTACATCTAAACAGTCTTGTTATATTGGTTAGAATGGGAGTGGAGGGTAGACCAGTTAAACAATAGGATGTGAGGAGAATGTTAGATGTCACGAGGAGAAACAGGATTAGCAATAAAGTTATCCTGGAAAGAGTAGGAGTACAAGGAGTACATGAGATAGTAGAGGAATCAAGGCTGAGATGGTACAGACATGTAATGAGGATGGAAAAAGAGAGGATACCAAAGAAAATGACGGAAATGAAGTATGTAGGAAAAATACCTCAAGGGAGGCTAAGTAAGAGATGGGAGAGGCAGATAACAAAAAGTGCGCAAGTGAGAAGAGAAGAATAGTGGAAGGATATAGGAAATAAAGGCATTTTACTAAACTGATCCTGCCACAGGCAGGCAGAACACAGTTTTAAGCCATGGTAGTTTAAAAACCTGTCGAGGATTACCAGTCCATTTTAAGCTGATTTTTAGTTTTCAATTGCACCTAGATGTGCGGAGAGGAGCTGTATTAGAGGGAAAGTATCCAACAAACAGGAATTCAGCACACGCCACCTAATAATGGCCCTCTCTTGTTTGTTTTGTGCAGCCAATCCCTTTCGTGAGCGAACTACCGGTGACTCTTTCCAAAGGTCGGACCATCACAATTCATGGGGACATATTTCCTGATGCCGTTCGGTGAGTAATAATATATATCGTGTTTATCATTTATCATAACCTATAAAGGACAGTTGATAAACACATCAATAGTAATACCTATTTCACACCATGGAGAACAATTCCTTTCACTCTGTTATTTCAGACATATTTTACCAAACATAAGTTAAATGATACAGTTATCGGTAACGCAGGGAACTAAAAATACGGTTATATAGCTCTAAAAATATAACTCGGGAATATATTAATAAGATTCCCTTATTTTATAGACCTAAACAACATTAAGCCACCAATAACCAAAATGGCGCCGTGTTGTCAGGATGTCGCTGAACCTGGTGTGTGGCTCACAAATGGACTCGGACCTAGCGCTTCACCTCAACCCGCGGTTTGACCAGAACTACGTGGTGCGCAACTGTCGAATCGCGAGCCACTGGGGACAGGAGGAGGCCGCCGCCCACCGCAAGAACCCTCTACACAGGGGGAAGACGTTCGCGCTCACCGTGTTCGTGGCAGAGGAGCAATTTTTGGTGTGTATGACATCACTTGGGGCAATATTAGTAAATATTCAAGGATGCATCAGGTGAGGAATGAAAGGGTGAGAGAGGGGAGGATTCCAAGGAGCATGTTTGAAATGGAAGTTTCAGTTAGGAGGACAAAGGTGACCCAGGGATAGGTGGATAGAGGTAATGTGGAGAGGAGAGGAGTGAATTGGGCCGGCGTGGAGGAAGAAAGGTGGTGGGAGGACAGAAGTAAATGGAGAGGCTTATGTTCAAGACGAATCTTGCCAATGGCAGGAAACTGCATTATGATGATATTCAAGAATGATAAGCTGTGCCTTATCTTTCTCTGTGTTTCCAGCCTACACTAAACCCCAACAGAGATAATTGACCGTGATGTTTACATCGCACATGGCAATTTTTCGATGTAGTTTTACCAACATACATATACTTAGCATGAACACTAATTTGTACTGAAATGTAGCAGTCTTACCTTGATTGATTGCACTATGGCTCTGTATAATTATTGTCACCATAGTGGAACACCAAATAAAATAAAAGGGTAAACGGAGGATATAAGGTAACGAGCTTACCTCGAATGTCTATGCTATGGCCTAAATTATAATATAGGACCATAGTGTAATCCATCAAGGAAAGACCCAGCTACCTTTCGGGGTTAAATGAGGTGTACATCTAAAACTGGGTACTGGTGAACCCAAGAACGCTAAGGAGTTGCCAGTTTGACCGACCAGGTTTGGGGCCTTGTCCCAAATCGACTCAAACAATTTCGTCTCCTTTGTAGAAAGTTTTACTGATTTGGTTTTTAGTTTCCCGTTGTCCCCATAGACACGATAGACACCCTGGGATTTGTGTCCACAGGTCTCGGTGGATGGCCGACACTTCTGTGGCTACACGTTCCGGGTGCCTTTGCAGCGGGTGGTGATGTTAGCGGTGCACGGTGACCTTAGTGTATCGACTGTGGAGCACGGGACGGCCGAGATCTACCCGGAGAACTGTCCGATGATGGAACTACCCTTGAGTCGGACGACCGAGGATCCTCCCATGGTGAGACCTTAGACACCTCACAACCTCTTCGTCACCTTTGGTTCTTTGTGCGGCTACTTAGGATAGGGGGAATAGGATGAAGAACATGAGAAGTCCTAGCATTGGATATCAATGATAAACTATTTAAAGTATGAGGAGAGTCGATTTTAAGAAAATTAATTACCGTTCATTTATAGAGAAGAAAGAAGATCCCGATTAGGAAAAACCCCTTCATTGTGTAACGATACTGATTTGGACCCCTCTCATATATTTATAGTCATGGATGAAATGCATTTTTCTTTAAAATATTGTATGTAAAATATCCTTTCATTACTTCATCCATGGAGAATCACGCGCTTTTCAGAAATAATGTCGGAAGGATTGCACCATTAAAACTTATTTTTTTTCTTTCAAAAAGTAACTCCGTAGTATTTACCCCAAAAAAAAAATCCAGTGACGTTAGCTCCCTATACCCAATAGGAAGCTAGCCTTCATGACACCTGTTGCCAGGACGCTTTCGATTTGTTGGTTTTGACACTGGTCACGAGAGGTCCAAGGGGCAAGGGGTAGGTCATATATAAGCTGCTTGTGCGTATGAATATATAGAGTAGTCACATAAATCCACACAGTGCTGGTAGGAAAAAATAGTAGTAATGTAACTCAACATAGTAAAATATTAAGTGCCAGTTACATAAATCTACAGAACGTTGTAATAAACCAGTGCCATGATCTAAATAAATCGTGTGCAATATTAAAGGTTTTATTTATTTAATTAAATTATTTCACGTAATTCCGTACCGCTTTAATTAGTGCTCAATCATGGGGCAATTATCAGCTGATTAAACGGTATAACTTTAACCGGTGCCCCAAGAAAACGTGGGGCATAATAATAATAATTCAGTATCATCATAATTGGCGCTCGAGCACGGGGCTATAAATACCAATTATCTCGCAATCAATTCTAAAACGTTACAATTGGCGGCCAATAAAACCGTAACACTTCAATTGGCTCCCAATCGCGGGACGATCATCACACAATAAACCGTATTGATACAATTGTATCTAGATGGGATTGACCTTCATTTTCCTGCACCAAGGTGAGGCGGGTAAACCACTACAATCAGCTCTGTCAGTATTAATTTGGTTCTAGTGATTTTGTTATTAACTATATATAGATACTAAAATATACTTAAAAGAAGCGATTTTAGTTTGATAAGAATGTCCATAAACCACTTCAATGATCTTTTGCGCACAAATAAAATGTTTGTCAAATATACCCCCCTCCCCGCTGGGAATGAAAACTATAATCTTGTATCAGATAAAATATGTAATCGTGTTATTGATAAGGTGAAGATGAACGAATTTCAGTCAAAATACAACAAATATTTATGACTCGTTATTGTTGCATGTGTGTGTTTGTACAGGAGAGCTTCATCGGTCGACTGGCTGGGCCACTTAAACCCGGAGATTACGTCGAGGTGCTGGGACGGGTCAAGTTACTACCTCACTCGTACGTCTTGACATTTCACAACTACTCTAATCCTTATCTATATTATTCCTACATTAACACAACTCTCAAGGGTTATATCAACAAATTATATCATAACGTAGTTTCATCTGTGTGTTTTTTTTCCCTCCTACAAACCTAAAGCAACCAAAGTCATCCTACAAATCTCTGCAATTTCAACAAAAAATAGCGGTTGAGATTACCTGAAATTTGTCACCTTAACTACGGTTTGCCCTTCTCCCTGTCTTTTCTTCGAAGTTTCTTAGTGAATGTCCAACAGGGTCTAGTCTTTCTCACTTGACTGCTTTACCCTTTTCTCATCCTGTCTATTAATTTACTATGTGCCCTTTATTTGTCCCCACTTCAATGTTACCCTTGTCCAAATTCTTCAACATGCCTATTATTTAAGTGTAGACATGATTTAAATATGTAGCTACTTATGAGTATGGGGGGATGCATTACAATAATGAAAAGACGAACTCTCTTATATACCTGGTTTCTCCTTGCAGCCATCCTTCTCATTCTCCTCTAGTTATCCTATGTTCTCCTCCTTTATCGGGTTATCCCATGCTCTTCTGTCCTCCAGCTATCCTATATTATCCACCCCTCTCAGGTTATCTCATTCTCTCCCATCCTCCAGCTATCCTATATTATCCACCCCTCTCAGGTTATCTCATTCTCTCCCATCCTCCAGCTATCCTATATTATCCACCCCTCTCAGGTTATCTCATTCTCTCCCATCCTCCAGCTATCCTATATTATCCACCCCTCTCAGGTTATCTCATTCTCTCCCATCCTCCAGCTATCCTATATTATCCACCCCTCTCAGGTTATCTCATTCTCTCCCATCCTCCAGCTATCCTATATTATCCACCCCTCTCAGGTTATCTCATTCTCTCCCATCCTCCAGCTATCCTATATTATCCACCCCTCTCAGGTTATCTCATTCTCTCCCATCCTCCAGCTATCCTATATTATCCACCCCTCTCAGGTTATCTCATTCTCTCCCGTCCTCCTCCAATTATCCTATATTATCCGCCCCTCTCAGGTTATCTCATTCTCTCCCATCCTCCAGCTATCCTATATTATCCACCCCTCTCAGGTTATCTCATTCTCTCCCATCCTCCAGCTATCCTATATTATCCACCCCTCTCAGGTTATCTCATTCTCTCCCATCCTCCAGCTATCCTATATTATCCACCCCTCTCAGGTTATCTCATGCGTCCCCATCCTCCTCGTATGTTGCAGTTTCTACGTGAACCTGCAGCATGGGTGTCACATTTGGCCCCACCCCTCCATATCGCTCCATGTGAACCCCCGTTTCAAGACAGGCGCAGGGGTAGGCGTGGCCCTTAACTCGTGGTTTCATCACAAGAAACGCTGGGGCCGGGAGGAGATTGTCCGCAGCACGGCGTTCCGGCCTGGCAGGGAGTTCACGCTCAGGATAGTACAGCTGGACGACGGGTGAGTGGGGCCACAGAGATACTCCACAGCATCCGCCTTGGTTAGATTAATAATGTAGGGCTCCAGGCATGTTTGAAGATAGAGCAGTCACATTATTGGAGTCGGTTATAGTCGCTAATTAAATTTAAGGTTATTTTTAATAGAGCACACGGCTAAATCATGTCTTAAATTAGGAGGGATAGCCAGCACACTTAGCTGAGTGAAACTGGAGTAGAGCTTGTTGAGATAAAACAATTAAAAACACACACAAACACATTTTCAAGGACAAGCTTTCACTGCCACAGGCATCTTATTCAGGTTAAAGATAGTAGACTGATGTTCTTGGTTTCACTGCAAGGTTGACTGCCGATTGTTTTCCAGTTAGGATTTAACTGTATAGATGGCAGCACTTGAATTAAATAGATAGAAAAACTAAACAGTTGTGTTACATAATGGTACTTTTATTATTATTGTGAAATCCGAATGGCTATAAATGAATATTGATGGTTCCCATATCCTTAGTTCGGAAGGGGTACATATTCCTTGGTTGAGGGATCCAAGCACCCTGGCTGTAATACTGATTACAGTTTAAAATATGAGTTTCAGCATGGGAGGTTACAGGTTTTTATTTATTTTTAATCTTTTGTGTCATCCACAACCATAGCAATAGCAGTCTCTACTCCAGTATCCCTCAAGTAAATGTGCTGGCTAACCCCACTAATTTAAACCGGTTTATCAAGGACTACACATCCTCTTAAAAGAAATAGTGAAGCTCAGTGGACGAGATGACTCTGTTTAGAGGCCAGTTCCTTCACGAGATTTCTTCTTTTATCGAGGGAAATAAACAACTACCAACCGTGCATGTATTTATATATTTCTGTGACAGGCACTTCTTTTTGTTTGGGGTTGCGAAAAAAATATAAAAGTGATGGTCGACACGTCTTATGTTGGGGACAGTAAGTCTATAAGTTTAGAGATGTTACTTAGGAAGTGGAGGTCATGGGAATGAAGTTATCCAGGAAAGAGTGGGGCTACAGGGAGTACATGAGATAGTATAGGAAGCAAGAGTGAGATGGTATGGTCATGTAATGAGGATGTTAGAGTACATGAGATAGTAGAGGAAGCAAGAGTGAGATAGTATGGGCATGTAATGAGGAGGTTGGAGTACATGAGATAGTAGAGGAAGCGAGAGTGAAATAGATTGGGCATGTAATGGGGATGGGGAAGGAGAAAATACCAGAGGGAATGATGAAAATGTAGTATAAAGGAAAAGACCGTAGTGGAAGCCAATACAGAGATAGGAGGAGCATAAATTAGGGGTGTGCGAAGCTTCGAAACTTCGAAATAAACATCAGATTCAACTTCACTTCGAAACAAATTCCGGCTTCGAAGCTTCGCCAATAAAAATATTTACATCTAAAATACTCCATTTATGTTTAATTATAGCCATTCTGAGCTATTTTGTACATTACAAATTAATATTCATATGAAAAATATAAAACAACTAAAGAAATTATTCAAACTTCGATTTGGCTTCAAGAATATTTCATATATTTAATTCGAGTTCGCTTAGAATTGAAAAAAGTGGACTTTGCACACCCCTACATATAACATAAAGGGTTCATGTGAGAGGAGAAGAATGGTGGAAGGACAGAGGGAGATGGAGGCATTTTACTGACCTGACCCGGTCACAGGCTGGAAACAGTTGATGATAACTTCTAAATACGTCATCTCACAACAACATGTCTGTTATAATGTTTTGCTTAACTCCAGATTCCAGTTGAGGGTGGATGACAAGGACCTCACCATCTTCAAGTACCGCAGTGAGTTGAAAGAGGAGGACATCGTCGACACTGTGGTCGTTCAAGGGGACGTCTTCATTCACGACGTTACTGTCGGGAAGAGTTGAGGTGGGAACATTCACAACACCCAAGACACAAGACTGAACAGGTTCAACATGAAAGACGAGATCAAAGGTGCCATGTGGCGTCCACTCGGCCTTATTGCCATTTGGAAACATGGGAAGTACCCACTTGATCCAGGAAACTTCATTTCTACACCGATTTCACTCCTTTTGAGAGCGTGTTAACCATTTTTACATTGGGAAACTGCTATCAGTATACCTAGTGTAATTGGATATATTCCCTCCATATTTTATTAGGCCTCAAGCATGTACTTTTCTTTTTTTTAATATGATTCCTTGAAATTGTTGAGTTTAACTTTGTGTGATGAGATAAATGTCTTATGTATTGTTTGAATTTTAGGAATTATGCCCTAAGATTTATTCCAAGGTTTGCCTTATTAAGTGCCTACAACAATATCCAAAAGTTGCGTTTTCAATTTTCCATACACCTGTTACTTTAAAAACTTCCAAATTGTGAGATTGTTTGGGTTTTTTCCCCCGTACTGTCCAAAAGTGTTGAAATATTTGTTTGGTTATAAAGTTATACATCTGTTAAATAAGTGTGTTGCACTAAAAAACCTGATAAGAATTGTTGTAATATTTTTTTTTATATATTTCAGTTTGTAAGAAAATACGAGATTAATATAAATATTGATTGAAGGATTTTTTCCTTATTATTCCTCTCATGAATTTATGTAGTCATTGTTAATAAAATTATTTTATATTTTAAAGATTTATTACTTAGATTTTGATATAGATTTTTATTGTAAAAGTAAAAAAAATAGACTTTCTTTCTAGGAGCGGCTCATGGGGGTTTCTCTTAATTTTCCAATTAACGCGATTCACCCCTCCACAATCTCCCATTTTAATAATTCTCGTTTATTGAAAAAAATAGTTATGAATTGTATTACTGTGCAAAATCATTCTAACAAACCATGACAATGTATTGTGTTTTTATATTTTGCACCAAAATTTATTTATAAAAAAAAATTACCCAGAAATGTGCAAGTGGTACGGTTTTTTATTTCATAAGAAAATGTCTAAAATGAGTCTGTGAGTGGCTAAGGTGACCTAAATTCGATTATTGGAATAGGCTAACTATAAATTGTAAAGTATAAGTTGTATCGAAAGTAGTCCCCCATTCCTACCTAATTCTCCCTACACTTTGGAGCCCCAGAGCTGGTGCAGAATGGATCTGTTATGAGTGTGGGTTAGCCCAGTGGCTTTATAGATTGTTAGTAAATAGTTTGCTGACACTTTTTTTTAAACTCTAAATTTGTAGATAATAATCATTAATACAGGTATTTTTTATTTAAAAGTTATTGTTTTATTATATTTAAATTAGTGTTTTTTTACCATTGTAAATTTTAAATATACATTTAGAAGTTAACAAATTTGTATAGCAATTGATTTATTTGTTAACTACAGTCAATAAAAATAATAATATTTTCTAAAGTAATTTTTTCTACATTGATATTACATGTATGTACATTTAAACTGTAAATAATATAAAGAACATTAATTTTGAGAACAATTTGTTCGACGCATTTTAATTTTAACTCTTCTTCGGTTGGCCACTTTATGTATATATATTTTATAACCTTGATGTTTATGACTAATGTGTGGCCTTTTTTTTGTTTGTGACAAAAAGTGGTTAGATTATATTTATTTATGTAATGTTTGTTACCGGTAAATATACATTTTCACTGAAGGAAATGGAATTTTCTTCTTAATTAATTGTATTTTATATTTGTTACTAATGTTTAAGTAACATTTTATAAGGAGCCACATTTTCTCCAAATTGAAGTATTCGTCTGATTACAAAAAAAAACCAATGAAACAAATAGAAAGAAGACAAATTGACGAAAGTAAGCCATTTCTTTAAATTTACTAAGTGCTTTTCACCCTTCCCAATACCTGCACCTTCTTGTGGTGGCCACGAACTAATGAAGGACAAAAGGAACATCAGAAAGGATATAGCTATACCGAATACCACCTTTGAGGAAACTGCAGCTATTACGGAGAAAAGATTTATCCTCGCTCTCTTTCTGTTAGCTGTTGCCAAATCTCATCGCTATCAGCTATGTCTGAAGGTGGTGTGCAGGGATAAGAAGTATTTACCGGCTGCTTTAATAAACCAGTGTTGAAAAACTTGTCATATATTTGAGAGAATATTGAGCACACAAAACAGAATGGCAACGCAGTTCCCTCAAGAGAGGATATCCAGGGCAGTCTGCCCACTGTGACTTGAGGGAGGTCCTGCTGAATAAAACATTATGGCTAAACAGCACACAAAACAGAATGGCAACGCAGTTCCCTCAAGAGGGGATATCCAGGGCAGTCTGCCCACTGTGACTTGAGGGAGGTCCTGCTGAATAAAACATGGCTAAACAGCGAGCAACGAGGATCCTGCTAGATGGAGTATGCGATGGCCAGGATGATGAAGAGCAAGCAGTAGACGAGGAACATGATCCTGTCGATCGCAGCCGCGAGCAGGATCCAGTCGTACTGTGACCCGGACTTAGTCTCCCTTGGTATCATCTGGTGGTCATCGTTGTGGTCTTCAAACCCCGCCTGCTGTTCTCTCAGTTCCTCCGCATGGCCCGACATCATCGCCTGGTGCACCTGGAGCAGATCACGTGACATTGAGATTACGTCACGGGATTCTACCTCCTGGACACACACTTTACAAGAGTAATAAAATGTGTCCTTCGATGAGAGATCCTTCCGTGACAGCTAGTAACATTACTATACCTACTTCCATTTCCCGTGGTTGTCCTTTATGTTATTCCTTTTACATGTTCCTATCTATATGTCTTATCATTCTTTACTCCTTCCCCTCTTTTAGGAGGTTGCAGTGCATGTATCACACTCCCGCCCCTGATGAGTTCCGGGGAGAATGAAACCTAGGTCGGGGGAATAGGCAGTAATGCTCGGTTTTCTTCAAAGGGCAGCCAATACCTCTCTGTCTAATGGCAGCAATGTAAAGTGTAAACTGAATTATTTTCATTGTAACAGCCATATTTTGTTCGTTCATTTTATGTGTTTCAATCCACCTTCCCTGTACCTTCTCCCAAATATAATACAAAATACCTACTTTCACACATCAAGTCGTGTGATCTGCGGCAGTAACCTTTGTAAGATGAAAGGGGGCGAGTACCTGCGAGATGATATGCCCGAGACCTAGTATCCTCCCCAGCCACCCCGTCAGGATGTTCTTGAGGACCCAAGGTAGAGAGCTCTTGTTCTTGTTCCTGGACAAGTTGAGTACAACCACCGAGACGATCAGTGAGACACACACCATGTACAGGCTGCTGCTGTAGAACAACACTGGAGGGCAGGACGTTCACATCAGATTGGGTCAACTGTTGGCGGCTTATACTAGGGTGATTCTAGTTGGTCAATAAACCGGCCTCGTGGTGTAGTGGCTTAAGTTATAGTAAGGGTTTCCACTGGTTCCACACCCTCATACTCACTATCACCCTAATCTCATCGGGACATGGAGAGTCTCCATGGAAAGGATGTACTATTAGTAGATTCGGGCGTCCCCTGGACAATGGTACATCACTGCTGGTCTACGAATGATTTAGCCTAGACGCACATTATTATTAGTTGGTCAATAAACCACTTGGTAAACGACAACATTGTATGTATGTAAGAACACTCCTTTTAAACTGAAAGGTAGCAGTCCTAGCGTGACGTATTACACTATGGGGTAGCTTATATGAGAGGACACTGACTTAATCATAGAAAAAACATGTTGGCATGCAATAAAATCTGCTATTTCTGTAAGCAAAAACATGTTCAGTATTATAGATGTGCTTGTTTTATACTATTTTGTAAGCTTTCAGTGGTAGAGTTGTCAGATGCAATTTTTAAAGCACATAAATGTAGGTATCAAAAGGTGGACGAGTAATTTGTACAGACCCACAAGTGGTGTATGGCTGGCCATGGCGGGCATTTTCTGCGAGAAGTACACGAGGAAGATGCAAATTATGATGGCGGTGCATCCTCCCAACATGATCTTTTCACCCGCTTGAGGCGGCAGCCAAAAGTTGGACAGCGTCATCAGAACAATCACTACAAAGTGGGGAAACATTGTTGATCATTCGGTAGGGTTAAAGAGTTTAAATTTAGGATCAGTTTAAACTAGTAAAATATTAAAGTGAAAATTAGGGAAAGAATAGTCTAGAAATTATTGCTTTTAATTGGTCAGAAAGTTATCATACCTATTGTAAACAAATGTAAAATTCGGAATATACAAACTAATAGTTTCCCCATGTCCATTGCGTTAGCAAAACTTTGTCTCTTAACCTTTTATGACGAGAAGAAATGTAGGGTGTCCGAAAACAAAGTGCATAGGAAGATATTAGAGAGTGGAGGAGGTTACATAATGACAAGTTAGATACTCTTTACTCACCAACAAACATTGTTAGTGCACTCTGATATCACCGATTAAGATGGGCAAGGTATGCAGCATGAATGGACGAGACTAGAACTGTGTTCAGGATGATGACTGGGAAACCCAAGGGGAAGAGGCCATTGGGAAGACCTAGACGCATATGGGAGGATTACATTAGAATGGACCAGAAAGAGATAGGGTGTAATGAGGTGGACTGGAATAGAACCAGCTCAAGATAGAGATAGGGTGTAATGAGGGGGACTGGAGAGAACTAGCTCAAGATAAGGATAAGTGGCGTACTTTTGTTAGTGTGGCGATTAATTTTCGAGTTCCTAATGTCATGGACTAAGTTACTAAAGCTTCTTTAGACATCATGACGGGACAACTGGCGACAGTGATTCACAGGTATACAAGACGAGACAAATTTGTTTATTCTGAACTTTTTCAGATAACCTAGACTACCAATCTTACGATGAATTCAGCGACACACACTCTCTGAGAGGTAAGCATTAATTTTGTTGCCCTAAGTCACACCATGTTGAAACCAATCAGGTTAAGATCCCGCGGAGGGTACCAACTAAAATAATATACTTTAAAGCTTCTGAAGTACTTTGACTTTTCAGCTGAAGCAGTAATTGTTGAAGACCTGAAGTTTTATTTTTACTTACTCTGTTCTTACCTGCATTACCCGTCCTAATAGCTCGTTAATTGTTTATGTGACTTCAAATCCCCCGATAAATAGCCTACCCTCTACAGCGCACCCAGTGAAATGTTTTGCCATGAGCTCTACACTGGATATCAACGCAGAGGGAACTGCATGGTTACTATTGGGAAACAGCGCTGTCATTCTCTCGTTTTCGTGTGATCACTGGCCAGTCTCCCTCTACCCTCAAATAGAAGACAAGTTTCGCAACGTTGATTAGTCGAGGTTGCCAGTAGCTCTTTCTTTACCAGCACACCACCTTCAGACATAACTGATAGGAGGAGATTTGGCAACAGTTAACTTAAAGAGAGAGATAAAGCTGTTCTCCATAAGACCTGCAGTTTCCTCAGCAATGATATTGAGCAGTAAGTGCCTCATTAAGTACAGACAATCTTCTAACCCGTGGCCGGGGTGATGACGATGGCGTTGTAGGTGGGAGATTGACGTCTCAGAGTGACGTTGTACGTGATGTCGATGTAAGGCTCTTCACAGCAGGCGTACTTCTTGATGTTCCTAGCCTCCTCCACGTCTACCAGCTCCCACTCGGCGTTAGTGTCCATCAGCTCCACCTGAAACAAGCGGCCGTGTCGGGTACTACACGGATTGCTTCTGTCTGTTACGTTCAGAGAATCTCGAGACAACGAAGGGATGGTTAGACTGCTCTTTGGTTTCTGCGTATGATGAGCGTTGGATGTTGGTTTTCAGTTTTTTGGAAGGAAAAGACATGAGTTGGTTTACATGTCTAGAAGGGAATAAACTCGTTTGAATTAACTAATCAAAATTAATTGTTCATCTCATTTTCAGTTTTAAGTTAGTGGACATTATCAAGGGCGTATAGAACAAATTTGTATAGTTGGGTCAGCTAGACATCTTTCTTTCTTCTGTCTTCTAAAGTTGAAAAAGTCAAACACACAAATTGAGTAACTGTTCATAGAACTACTAAGCTATATCCTAGATTAGTAAATAGTATGGTATATGTATATTAATTATCTATGGCAAGATGATATGATAATACTTATAGAAAAGGGATAAGTATAGAAACACCACTCTAATGTTGGCAAGTAGAACCACATCGTTAGCTCTCGCGGCGTTAGTGCCGGGAACTAAAATATTCGAAGTGGGACTTATACTAAGCCTTGGAATACAATGCTTATTCTATTGCGGAATGTTAATTAATCAATTCTCTTATCAAATTCAATCAAATGTAACTAAACCCATTATTTTATAAATAGACCACGTTATAAAATGTAAAATCTAGAAAACCTAGCTAAGCTCCTTTTTTAAAATAAACTACAAATTGCTAACAAAACAGTAATGGCGAATATTAAATATTTCACACTTCCTTTTCTATGCACTTAACGTCCACGCATGCGCATTCCTGTGTGACGTCATTACAAGCAGCTCCTAGCGATAGTGGCCCAAACTAACTTACGGTATTAGCCCACCCCTTGATAATGGTGTACATGAGGTTCACCTCAGAGCCGTGCTCGTCGATCTGAATGTCCACCTGGTCTCCGTCGTAGGTCCAGGAACCCAGCCTCATGTAACAGGTCTGCGTGTCGAAAGGCCACAGTCTGAGGTCCAGCTCGCAGAACACCAGGAACTGGGTGGGGGGCACCCACAGCACATTGCCGTTAGGGTAGGCGATACAGTGCGTGTTCCCGTAGTGGTCTATCGTGCTGCCAGTAGCGCTGGTGTCAACACAAGCAATTGTCACTGTTATGTTGGTGGTTAGGTGCTACTCTCATGTTAGAATAGACTGCCGATGACAGGGACAAGGCCGTAGCCAGCCAATAATTTCAGGGGGGGTTTGGTGGGCACATCCCCCAATTGCCGGAAGCTAGAAAACATTCTAAATGATAAAGAGTTCTAGAAGCTCTCTGAAGTGCTTTTTATGGTAACAAAGCCCCCTAAATGGTACTTGTATCTTAATTTTGATATTGTTTGAACCATAAATAAAGCCATATATATTTTGTTCATAAAATTTGGGAGGGGGGGGGTTTGAATCCCCAAAACCTCCCCCTGGCTACGGCCTTGGACAGGGAGATCGAGGTTCAAATATCAATCGGGTGGGTGTATTTTTCAAAACGGTTTTCCACTCTTCCTCCACGCAAATGCGGGTACACTTTCACTAAATATTACCTTCCTAATCCCTAAAACCACTGGCGCAATAAGTACATAAGCGTATAACTTAAACGCGTAGTTAAAAAAAGAGTTAAGCCACATGAAAATCCATGTTTAGAGGCAATATTATGTAAATCGATTGTGGCGTGTAAAATAACCCTCGAAGGTATGGGAAAATACCTTGGCGGGAAAAAAAGGGGTAGGCTCTTTAGCGCTCGCGCGTATAAATTCAGTGCGGAAGGTTACGGGGGAAACCACCGGGCACTTTGCAACTTCCATAGTACATGTACTTTCTACCAGATGGCGCGGGCAGTACTAACCAGTTGAAGGGTTGAGTTTACGCCCAACTCCCGAATGGACGGAAAGCGTACAGAACCAACCTGCAAGTTGATGACTCAAAAAATAATTACTGAGTTATATTATTTATGACTTGAATAACTATTTAAGTTAGAGGTCTAGGTGTAATATGTCAGACTTCTGTGTTAGGGGTCCGGGTTCAAATCCTCTGTCCAGGCACAGATTTATCTGATTGCCAAACCCTTCCTTCTACCTCTGACAAGACGTGTATTAATCACAACTTGTGAACATGTGAAATGCCAGGCCTTCACCGTGGTTCGGATTCCACGTTAAACTGTAGGTCCCCTCTGCTTTCCACCGTCACCATTCTGACGTATCATCCATCCTACCATCTGGGGTGTCCCCACCTCAGAAATTAGTTCCTCCATACGCCAGGAGAGCAGAAGTAAGAGAAGGTCGAACGGCCAAGATCTAGTGCGTTAGCCCCACCCACCAGTATTACCAATAAATCATTCGTGTAATACAGTTGGTACGAAATTATATATTAAAAAAGAAAAATTTTAAGTGGTGATGGGTCCATGCTGCTTGACGCCCAACAATAAATAAGGGCGAGCAGCGTGTATCCAGGGTGGGGGGCGACCCCCCCAGACAACAGGCCATGCCTCTATGGTGCTAGTTAAATATTGAACCGAACAGGAAATATGTTGTGTCCGCAGTTATCGGCCCTAACAATGGACGGCGCGGCGTGTTCACACTGTCTGAAAGTATTTGGTTTGAATCAAAACTGGAAACGTTCAGGGATGACACGAGGGTTTCGGAGAGTCCATTTTATAATATTAAGTTTACAGCCGCTAGGTAGCACTACTCATACACACACATTATGTATGTTACATTTATAATTTTAACGACTCAATTTTTCTCTTGCGTCAAATTACAAAATGAAATATAGCTAAATTATTTAATTTGTTTGTAATCGGGATGGCTGTTCCCCTCCTCTTCGCGGTACTGTGTTCGTTCCTTGACAGATGTTAACTTTGTTGTTGTTGTTAACGTACCTGTTGTATAGGACGATATCTGGCTGCCATATTTCGTGATCCGCGATGTGCAAGACAGAGAGGTCACCGTAATCACTGGCATTCCACTTGAGTTTCTCGTCAGTCCATGACTGGAATATATAACACATCATATTGGATAGTCTTTGGTTCAATTATTAACTTACCCCTTGGCATAAGGCACTCAAAAGTATAAAAGTACGTTACCTATCCCAATCCTGAACTAGCTCCGTACAGTTCCCCTCATTACACCATATCCCAATCCTCAGCTAGCTCTATACAGTCCACCTAATTACACTCTATCCCTATCCTGAACTAGCTCTATCCAGTACACCTAATCTCTTTCAGGTCCATTCTAATGTTATCCTCCTATCTGCGTCTAGGTCTTCCCACTGGTCTCTTCCCATTGGGCTTGCCAGTCATTATATTACCCTGAACACGATTCTAGATTCTTTCATTCGTGCTGCATGTCCTGCCCACCGTAATCTACGAGATCTGATAATCTTAACAATGTCTTGTGATGATTACAAATTACATAACTCATCATTATGTAACCTGCGAGATTTGATCACCCTAACAATGTATGGTGATGAGCACAGGGTGTGTAACTCATCATTATGTAGCCTCTTCCACTCTCCCTTATTTGGTTCGATTCACTACCCATAAAGTGTTTGTCAGATTGCATATGATGTATTTGTAACAATGCACGCGAAAGTTACGTTTTCATCCAATGCGTGTCATTCTCTTTTCTGTTCGATAAATTGAATTATTACATTCAATGAAAATAACAATTTTATTTCTGAACAAACACAATATTTTTTTTAGATAGATATTCAACAAGCTTTGTACTTACCATTTTGACCCATCCATGAACCGACATAATGGCTTTTAATTCATCCTGAAATCATCATTACACGAATGTCTTAAAATGGATGGATTATATTTTTTTAGTAATTCAATTAATAATTACATTAGTTATAACTTTAATAAACTAATGCTGATGGTATCTATAATTCTTATGATTTTTCAGAACAATCAGTTCTGCAATTTTAAAGATAAGTGTTGGAATAAAGATTTAAAATATTATGAAAGACATGCAAAACGAGAACAAAATAAACACTTTATTTCAACAATGACTAATGAGAGCTGTAGCCGACAAAAGTTTGAGCTCAAAATGGCCGAGACGACCTGTATCACTGAATGAAAGTTCGATATAACGATAAACCTTTTAAGTAAGTTATTCAGCTAATTATTGTATTTTAGTCCCTGCGTCTCCCGTTCGGAACGTACCAATTACGTTATTGTGTAAGGGATGATAAAGTTTGAATTCAGAGGCGGCGTACCCGCGTTTGCATGTAGGGAGAGTGGAAAATCATTTAAAGAAAGCCACTCTCAGAGTACACCCATTTAGGAGTCGAACCCTGATCTCCCCGTCATTGGCAGTCCAGTCTACTGCGAGGGTGACGCCACAGAATTTATATCATTCCCAGGCGGGAACTAATTATCTATGTTATTTTGTCAGTTAGTTCACAATGTTACCACTGACCAGGTCAATATATATGAAGGTCATGCAGTTAGTTCACAATGTTACCACTGACCAGGTCTATATATATGAGGGTCATGCAGTTAGTTCACAATGTTACCACTGACCAGGTCTATATATATGAGGGTCATGCAGTTAGTTCACAATGTTACCACTGACCAGGTCTATATATATGAGGGTCATGCAGTTAGTTCACAATGTTACCACTGACCAGGTCTATATATATGAGGGTCATGCAGTTAGTTCACAATGTTACCACTGACCAGGTCTATATATATGAGGGTCATGCAGTTAGTTCACAATGTTACCACTGACCAGGTCTATATATATGAGGGTCATGCAGTTAGTTCACAATGTTACCACTGACCAGGTCTATATATATGAGGGTCATGCAGTTAGTTCACAATGTTACCACTGACCAGGTCTATATATATGAGGGTCATGCAGTTAGTTCACAATGTTACCACTGACCAGGTCTATATATATGAGGGTCATGCAGTTAGTTCACAATGTTACCACTGACCAGGTCTATATATATGAGGGTCATGCAGTTAGTTCACAATGTTACCACTGACCAGGTCTATATATATGAGGGTCATGCAGTTAGTTCACAATGTTACCACTGACCAGGTCTATATATATGAGGGTCATGCAGTTAGTTCACAATGTTACCACTGACCAGGTCTATATATATGAGGGTCATGCAGTTAGTTCACAATGTTACCACTGACCAGGTCTATATATATGAGGGTCATGCAGTTAGTTCACAATGTTACCACTGACCAGGTCTATATATATGAGGGTCATGCAGTTAGTTCACAATGTTACCACTGACCAGGTCTATATATATGAGGGTCATGCAGTTAGTTCACAATGTTACCACTGACCAGGTCTATATATATGAGGGTCATGCAGTTAGTTCACAATGTTACCACTGACCAGGTCTATATATATGAGGGTCATGCAGTTAGTTCACAATGTTACCACTGACCAGGTCTATATATATGAGGGTCATGCAGTTAGTTCACAATGTTACCACTGACCAGGTCTATATATATGAGGGTCATGCAGTTAGTTCACAATGTTACCACTGACCAGGTCTATATATATGAGGGTCATGCAGTTAGTTCACAATGTTACCACTGACCAGGTCTATATATATGAGGGTCATGCAGTTAGTTCACAATGTTACCACTGACCAGGTCTATATATATGAGGGTCATGCAGTTAGTTCACAATGCTACCACTGACCAGGTCGATGTGTCTGAAGGTCATGTGCATAGTGACCGTGGTGGTGGTGTTGTGTTGAGCGGGACGGGCAAACTTGTCGTAGTTGTGCAATAAGTCCCTCTTCAGCATGTCTGTCCACGTGGCGTTCCATGAGGGCCTCTTTGGCGGGGACGTGTCTGCCACAACAAACTCACGTGGAATAGTGGCGTTCACTGGACAGGATTTGGGGGAAACATCTTGCCATTAAACCTACCCATGTATTTTTTTAGTTCTAAACCATTATTATAATTGTTGTTTTTGAGTTTTACAGTAGCTTAACGAAGGAAAGATTGTGCTTAACATTGTTGTGTTAGTTTTGAAATTATGTTAGTTACATCGCTGTACTTTACTAAAGGAAGGATTAAAAAAAAAGTTATTGTATTAGTTTAGAAGGTAGAACGAGTTAAAAGTTATACCTATCATTGTTGTAATCATTTCACAGGTGCTTAACAAGGGGTGTATTGTTATCATCGTTGTATTACTTTAATTAGCGTTTAACTAAGAAAGGATATTATTATCAATATTGCATGAATGTTACTGGCACTCAATGCAAGAAAGATTATTATCATTGTTATTTGTAATTTTTTTTATGAACGAGGACTATCAATTTATAGCTAAAGAAAATATTTGCGAAGTGCTTTATATGGAACGTCGTTCAATATGGCGTGGAAACATAGACGTGGGTAAAGGAGGAAATGAGTTAGTTGGGAGGTTTTGAGGTGTGGATGTGGTGAAGGACGGAGAAGCTAGATTGATCAGATTAGGTCAGGAATGAAGAGGGTTAAATAAGAATTACACACATTGGAGGCAGAAAACAAGAGTTGGATAGGTCACATTTTATTATTAATAAGAGACTGCTTACAAAATACTATTATAGAGTGATAGATTGATGGTAAGAGAAGAAGAATTTGGACAGACTTGAAGAGAGGAATGACTTATATTAGAATGAAGAAAGGCTCTCAAGATAATGATGCTTGTAGGTCACAGTTTCGTTGATACTAATTGTCTACAAACAGTTTCTCACTAATTAGAATGAAACGCTCTTATCAGATGCAATTAGTACTATCATCGCTGTATTAGTTCTACACGCACTTAATAATGGAGATATAATAATTATTGGTGTATTAGTTACTAGTGCTTTTACCAGAGCTATGAATTATTTATATAAGTTGCCTCATAACGTTTTTAAACTATAACTTATGCCAAGTTTTATACCGATAGCAGCACCTTCGACCCAACCATACGTATTTGTTTCTCGTTTGTTATTTGAATGATGTTGCTAATGAAGTTAGGGCAGGCTATGATATTTTTATATATATTTAAATAATATGTATACAATTGGTAAAATTAATGTAAAGCAAATGCTCTAGAATTCGCTATTAAAGAAGATGAAAAACTCCGATAACTCTTTAGGTTTATAATACAAAGTTAAACAATAGTAACGAAAAAACAATACTTGGAACCTGAAATTCCAAGAAAAATTGGTTAAAATACTTGCGTCTATCAACTAGCTGCTTTGTGAAACACTGCATTGTTACTGTGTTACTGATGTCATGTATGCTCAATGAATGCTCAATGAATGCTCATGTTTGCTTTGTTGTAGTTTTGTCTTATTTTTGGTCAGATATTAAATTCTAAGTTGTGTGCATATTTGCTGGAAAAAGCTTCAGAAGTATAAATATTGTCTGAATGACTTGTATGTTGTAATATTTCTTATAAGTTATTTTAAGAACTGTGATGTTTTTAATCACCAAGAAAGTCGATATTCTTCCTTATAACACGGATTAATAAAATATGCCAGCAAAGATTAGAGTACTATATGTGGCCAAAAGTTGTGTTATAGGGATAAGGAATGGTTCATGTCAACAGGAGAAGACTTTCAATGTTTTACATTCCCAAAGCTGCTAATGGAATTAAGATACATCTAGAGAGTCATGTTCTTCTTATTCTTAATAAGCCATGCACCTTAGCACCCTGTGGATGACCCACCACAGATGTTCTTACCTTATTAAACTAATTGTACATTTAAAATTATTCCTTTTTTAAAAAAATTTTAAGCGTTTTTTACCTACCAAACTAATGGTAAAGGGTTAAATTATATATTGTTATTTCCCTACTAAGCTACTGTAATAAGTGAGATTAATTGAAATTGGTTGAAAAATTACACATGAACAGAGGAATCAAACACTGGATCTTTAACTGATCCATCCCATGCTCAGGGTTATCCTTCACTCATAGGTTGAGGCTGAGTCTGTAATGGACGTGTGGGACCGTCAGCTAAATATGAGCGACCAATAGCACCGCGAGCTATTAAATACCACAGCCATCTGCGACTTGGGAGGCCTGTTATGCTTTCAAGGATACAATACACGATTGTAATTTTTAAAACAGAGATTTCAATGAATATCAATACACAAGTTGCAAATGTTGTAATGTAAGAGAATCTAGGAAAGTGAAGGTCATGTGAATGAAGTTTGTGAGGATCATGTTATTTGTCACGAGGAGAAACTATATTAGGAATGAAGTTATCCGGGAAAGAGCGGAGGTACAGGGAGTACATGAGATATACCTCAGTTTTAGCTTATGTGGTGCTGACTGACAGTTCACAGCTGACTTCTGACGGCTTTAAAAAGCTACCAGACCAAATTATGTATCCCTATGCCGAACCATATGATCTGCAAAAAACATGTATTTAGCAGTTGTCACTTCTGACAGTCAAAATTTAGGTATATACCTAA
>CABFWB010001537.1:80737-107563 GCA_902151455.1 Timema bartmani
AGAGTTATGTTTTCTGCACATGCTAATCTCAACAGTTCCTGAATATCTCTCATGAGCATAGCGGAATTTGGTGACAAACTTTTTAAATGCAGAGAAAAAGTTGTCACTAAATTCCAGGACACCCTTGACAGATATTAAAGAATTGTTGAGATTAGCATGTGCGGAAAACTAAACTCTATGTTTCTATAGAAGAAATATTTTATCTATTTTTGCCAAATAAATGTTTATGCTATAAAAACTTCGAAAATACTGCCCTAAACTCATGCTCACTAAAAATGAATAAATAGCTTTATAATTAATTATAACATTTAACTCCATAATTTTGAGTTTTTATAACGCAAATAATAAAAATAATTGCCATTGTTATATTTTCTTTATCAGTTAAAAAATGGTAAATTGGAAGAAACTAAATAAAAACGCTAGGTATTAATAATTTAACTATTTCTTCCAATTTTAAATATAAAATTATTTTGAAAAAAACTTCACAAGAGATTAAATATTAAGACTAACCTCTATGTTGTTTTACTCAAACATGACTTTTATAATTATTCATTAATTTTGTTTATTTAACAGACACACAGCACCCATTTCCCAGGCCATTAGTTTATCACACAAAGGAAAAGACCCAATTTCACCAATAATAATTTTTTAACCATGGTGGGAATTGAACCAGGGACCCCCACTTCGTTTGGCAGACTTTCTACAGACTGAGCAAAGGTATAAGATTAACTTTTATAATGTTAAAAGGAAGGTAATAACCAGATGAATTTTTTTACCGTGCATGGCTGGTTGGAAGACAGAAAGAAACCCACATAAAATACAAGCTATTTTGAGTCAAAATCTCACCATTTAAATGAAAAAATGCACGCTCCGCAATGGTCATTTCAAGCTCTTTCAGACAAATAGGCCTATTTATTTTTATCACTGCATCTTACTACCTGTTCGGGTTATATGCATATGTACTAATTACTCTAATGGGGTAGGGATTAGGAAGGAAGCATTTTAGAGGTAATCTACCCACATTTGCGCGGAGGTAGAGTGGGAAACCATTTAAGAAAAACCATCCTCAGTAGACCTGACCGGAATTTGAACTCCAATCTCCCCATCATCAGTAGGCCAGTCTAACACGAGAGCGACGCCATAGACCGTTCGGCCACTGAAGCGGGTTATAGTAGTTTAAGCCAGGGGTTGGCAAACTATGGGCCGCAGGCCAAATCCGGCCCACCGCCTCTTTTTGTATGGCCTAAACTAAGCTGAGAATGTATTTTATATTTTCAAATTCAAATTCAGATCAAGCAACATATTTTGTATCTTGATGCAAGTTCAAAAGACAATTCCATATTTCAAAACCCGTTTGACCGTTTAATTGAGGAGCTTCCAACTAACCTTCAATTGAAGTGATTAATCTGCAGTGTGATGACAGGCTTAAAGGCAAATTTCAAGAGAAGTATCTAACAGAATTTTATAAATGTCTTCCAAGCGATGAATATTGTCAATTAAGATCATATGCTCAGGGTTTTATATCCGTATTTGGCAGCACCTTCCTGTGTGAAAAAACATTTCCAAAGAGGAAATCCATAAAATCTTAATACAGGTCAACATTAACATTTGCGATCAACTTTGAATCCCAACTTGGTGAAATGTTATCTCAAAAAACGCAATTCCATTCTTCTAATTAGTAGAGCTGTATTTCAAACAATTGTAGTCCAATTATCATTCTGTTACATTTTGTTCAGTAAATTTGTGAAAACGTTTTTTTTTCTTATTATTTAAGTAGGCAGGTCCACCTCTTGGCCCGCAGAGCCTAAAATATTTACTATTTGGCCCTTTACAAAAACGTGGTGACCTGGTGGTCTAGGGGTAAGGTGTCAGACTTCTGTGCTGGGGGTCCGGGGTTCAATCCTCGGTCCCGGCACAGATTTATCTGATTGCCAAACCCTTCCTTCACCTCTGACAAGATGTGTATTAATCACAACTTGTGAATGTGAGGAATGCCAGGCCTCCACCGTGGTTCGGATCCCACGTTAAACTGTAGGTCCTCCATTTCATCTCACAATCACCCTACCATTACACATTAGCGTAAGTGCGTATAACCCGAACGGGTAGTAAGACGCGGTGCTAATTATAATGATAATGATAATAATAATAATAATAATACAAAAAAGTGTTTGCCAACTCCTGGTTTAATTAGGATTGCCAATTTTTTCAAATTTGAGTAAAGGAATTTGCCAAAGGCACAGTCAGAGCATGTGATGTTCTTTGTTTGTTTTATAATTTTATACTTGTAAAATTTAACTGTTGCTATTGAATATCCATTATATCAATGTAAACATTGTTACGAGGGCTCCAACAGGTATGTTTTCTGGTGCAAGGTGTCTTCCGCCTAAAAGTTTGTGATCCTCTGATACAGACATTGGCGGTAATTTAAACGTTACTTTGAACAATAAGGATTGGGGGAAAAAAAAAGTAAGTCCCAAACAAAAAATCAACACTGTGCAACATTTATAATATACAAAAATGTAATACATATTGTACACTTATTTACATTCTTATCAAAATATAATAAAATAGTGACTAGGTTTCATAATAAAATATAAATTTGTACTTTTTCTATTAATATATTGGCCCTTAGTGCCAGTAGCTCTTATTACTGTGGATTCACAAGTTCGCCAGGAAACGAGGGCAGAAAAAATACGTAATCACGTGATGAGCTATAAACCAATCACAAGATTTATGCATCAACAGACTTGTCAGCTCAATGCGACTAGTAATAACTTTGGTTTTCTTGTTTTCTCTAAAACATCATCAGTTTGGGAAACCCGATAAAATTTCAAAACCAACAGAACTCAAATCAGCGATCAAGTGCTTAAATCACCAGACGCAATACGCACACGCGTTTATAGAGGCCAGCCGGTAGGTGAGTGACGCTTGGAAAGAGAGATGTCGGGTCTGAAGTGGGGGGACGCAAGCTGCGTGAGGGGCGGCGACTTGTAAACAACCAGCATACGATGTCGGTGACGGAAAAGACCGAGTAGCACCAGGCTGCTCGCTTCCCCCACCACTGAAAAGTGACTGAAAACCTGTTTGGTCATTCGAGGTTAGGCTTCACTGCCTGCTGGCCGACCTTTGCAAAGCAAAATACAAAATGACACCTGTGTCTATTGTTGTGAAATGATTTGAAATATTTCATATAGGTAGTTTGTGTGTGTGTGTGTGTATGTGTGTGTGGATACTATTCAATGTAAATTTATTTCGTGTCATAACACAATAATTAAAAAAAAATCCATTGTGATAATAAATAAAGATCTGTTCATACACTAGAAAATAAAACATGTAGGTTATCAGATATTTCTTGTNAAAGATCTGTTTATACACTAGAAAATAAAACATGTAGGTTATCAGATATTTCTTGTTTGCGTTGCAAAGCATAATGGGACACACACAATGTCTGCTGGTGTGCGAGTTGTTACGACACTCGACACACAGTTAACTGTGAATCAAGCTTTACTGCTAGTATATGGCTCACAGCAATACAAATTGCCCACAAATAGAAAGTAAGAATTTATGAATGTGTCTCAATTTTCTCTGATAATTTCTTGAGGATGAGGGTGAAAGTTATTAATGATTACTATAAACACTTTTCAATAAGTGCAATATTAGTGACGAGGGCATTGAAAACACTTTAAGAGGTTGGTCACTTCTTTATACATTACCAAGAAACCTTAAGCTAAAGGCTATATTAAGAAATATCACAGAAATATCAACGCTATGGCCGCTATAGTTTTAAAAATATATCACTAAAACAATAACAATTAATATAGAGTTCTATCATGGAAAGTTAAACAAGTTTTGACACAACTCAGGAAACCATAATTCTCAAACACGTCAATATCGATAAAAAATCATTGTATTTGCAGTGTTCTGTGGCAATAAAACAATATTTATCTTCTCATAAGGGGTGAACGCTCAATAGAATACCGGCTATCCAAATTAATTTATGACAATAAAGTAGTTCGGATAGTCAAAAATCCAGATAATTGGAGTGAAACAACTTGCTTATCCATGAAAAAACACAATTTTAACAAGGTTATAATGTACTTTTATACTTACTTACTCTATGGCATTAGGAACTCGAAAGTTCATTGCCGCACTAACAAAAGTACGCTACCTAACCCTATCTTGAGCTAGTTCTATCCAGTCCACCTCATTACACCCTATCCTTATCTTGAGCTAGTTCTATCCAGTCCAACCTCATTACACCCTATCCTTATCTTGAGCTAGTTCTATCCAGTCTACTTCATTACACCCTACACTTATCTTGAGCTAGTTCTATCCAGTCCACCTCATTACACCATACTTCAGGTCCATTCTAATAGTATCCTCCCATCTGCGTGTATGTCTTCCCACTGGTGTCTTCCCATTGGGTTTACCAGTCGGTACCTTGAACAATATTCTAGAATCTCCTGTTAGCGTTGCATGTCTTGCCCACCGCATAACAATAATAAAAACTGAATAAATTTTAAAACAGATGAAACATGAACAATGTAACTACATATTGTATAGGAACGTACAGGAATAATGACCATATGGTCATAACTCTAGGAGTGGGGTGGGGGGGGAGATATGATTATGGTTGTGATGGTTATTTGGCAATTTGTGTGATCGGGATCTTACAGATAGTCTGCATTCTACTGTCCTATGGATGGGAATTTTTATAAACACCACGCAGTACTACCCGTTTAGTTTGTCCACAGATGTACTAATTAAGCTAATGTGTTAGGGATGAGAAAATGTACCCGCATTCACGTGGAGGGAGAGTGGTAAACCACCCTCAGTACACCCGACCCCCTTCCCCCAGTCATTGGCAGTCCAGCATATCGCGAGAGTGAGGTGAATCTTGTTTCGGGAGTAGGACTATAGTGTTAGAGGCATAGACACATGTTCCCGCACTGCTTGTAGAGGTTCCATGTGTGATACATGTCCATCACGGACAACTGCGCCTTGTTGCACCCCATGGGGTGACACACATCGTCCCCCACCCACCCGCACACGTGCGAGTCGTTGTCAGTCCACTCGCCAGAGAACCTGGTGAGGTTAACCCCCGCCAACCAGATACCCATTGCTACATCTTCACCCTGTGGGGTAGAAATATAGGAGACAATATTCCTGTCTAAGATCACGCTGAATAAATCATATGTGAAAGTAATGAAATGTCTCAGGGTTAAAGGTCAAAATCTCCTCCTCTTCGACTTTAAACACCCACAATAACCTTTTCAACTCAACTACCAAATGTTTCCAAATTCCAATAGAATTTGAGTAAGTTACTTGTGATTGTATCTTGGAAAATATAAAGTTTGGAATTTATTTTTAATATTGATTATTTTTTAGTGAGCGGGAGTTCTAAAGCATAGTAAGATGCAGTGCTTGAAAAAAAAGAAGAAGATTCATTTACCTGATTAAAAAATATATATATATATATATATATATATAACAACTCGTGCAACTATATTAAATTTAGTTACAAATCTGAATTTGTGTGTTTGTAACTTTTTTCACAAAAAGTTATCATTCTTAAAAAAATGTGTATTTGTGTTTGTGGTTTATTCGTAGATCTCTTATAGAAAAACACAACTTTATTTACCGTATCTTACTTGTACTTAAGAGCCTATTTTGAATGAAAGAGTCTAGTTCGTCTACTCACACACACCTAGTTACTGCTAGAGTACACCTACTACAGGTGCGGTAAGGGTGTACCTGGAAGCCGCTGTATAGGAACTTGTCGGCGGTCGTCGCCAGGAACTGTGCCACCCCTTTGCTGATAACGTAGCCTGCCCCGCAAGGGAAAGGGGGGTACGAAAGGGCACGATAATACTGTTCTCCCCACTTGCCCGCCCACGCCACGGGCCACATTTCCTTGAAAGAGCTCCACACCCACAAGGACGGGGTTACCCCCTCGAAATAACTCAGCGCCCTCGTCACTTGGAGCACGTCCACAAAGGTGTCATCGTCTGTCTTCAGGATGTACGAGAAGTTGTGAGTCTCGTAAACCCTGAAAACAAAACCAAGCCGAAACCTATCAATACAAGTCTGTTACCACATCTTACTATTCACTTGGGCTGTGCACTTTGTTAGGGATGAGGAAGGTTACATTTAAAGGAAGTGTAGCCACATTAATATGGAAGAAGAATGGAAAAACAACCACTCACGTACCAAAACAGGATATAAACCCTGATCATCCTGAAAATCAGCAGTCTAGTCTATTGCGAGTGTGATGCCATAAGCAATTTGAGCACCAAAACTGGTAATATATGTATCCTGTCATCATCATAAAACAAAGGCACTTATTTATTAAACATTGAAAGAAGGACATAGGAGCAAGGCCTACACATTTACCAGAGTAATGAGTGTAACCCTTAACACTCAAAGTTGACAACTCTTACACTCTTCTGCTGAAGAAGGGGCTTGATGTGCCCCGAAAATTACTTTAATGTGTTTTAACTGTTAACTTTCGAGGGTAACCAGCTTCGGTGGCCGCGTTGTCTTACGCACTACTCTCGTGTTTGACTAGACTGCCGAAGATGAGGTTCGATTCCAGTCAGGTGCACTAAGTGGGGTTTTCTTAAATTGTTTTCCACTCTCACACCACACAAATGCGGGTGCACTTCCTATAATATCAAAAACCTTCCCAATCCTTAACTCATAAGTGTAATTAGTACATAAGTGTATAACCCGAATGGGTAGTAAGACGCAGTGCTAAAAAAACAACTTTGAGGGTTACATTATTCTGGTAAGTGCCGTTAAATCCTCCTTTCAATGTTCATCAGCTTCATTATCAACTTCATTTATTTATTTAAGTTATTTGAGGTATTTAATGTGCACTTTCCGAGCTGACTGACTATATCAGCACACAACTTATAAACTAAATTAATCCATACAGACACAACAACCAGCACCCCGGCCATTAATTCATCACTGTGAAAGGGGAAACTCGTGTTAAATTTATCGGCCATATCGGGAATCAAACCTGGGACCCTTAGAGCAGTGGCCAGACACGCTACTGACTGAGCTAAGGTGTGGGACCATGATCAACTGTTTCCGGCCTATGGCCGGTCAGTTTTGTAAAATACCTCCATCTTCTTGGATTCTGTTACCTACGCCTCCCTTCTTTCTTGGGCTCCCTTACAGTTTTTTAGTATTTGTATTAAATTGAATGCTAACCCAACAGGCGTGTGTCAACTAAATCATGCAGAGTTTTGAAGCCTGACCTCTTGATGAAGTGCAGCAGCTTTGCAGGTAAGTTCCTGTACACGTCTACCAGGTCTACCAACATCATGTCTTCAAACTGGTCTGACTCGGAGCGCAACATCTCTCTCAAAACCTCCATCTTTCGTATCCAGGCTAACTGGCGGGAACCCCTGCCTTGCACGTGGCGAGTCAGCTTATCAGCATCTGGAGTCAAGAGGGAACATACTGTTACTCAGGCTGATTGGTGAGACTCCCTGCCTTGCACGTGGACGAGTCAGCTTGTCAGCATCTGGAGTCAAGAGGGAACATACTGTTACTCAGGCTGATTGGTGAGACTCCCTGCCTTGCACGTGGCGAGTCAGCTTGTCAGCAACTGGAGTCAGGAGAGAACACTCAAACACTAAAGCTGACTTGTGCTAAATGGATAGTTAAAAAATTAATAGTAGTGTTAAGCAAGAGCAGCAAAAACTTTTATCTTCACATGTTTCAAGCTTCTTTTCGAGTTTGCTTCGCATTTAAAAAGTGACCTTTGCACACTCCTACCCCAAACATCGGTCCTTGTAAACAAAAAATTGTCAGTAGCCTGTTAACTCGACTGGTAAAGTGTTTGATGGCTATTCTATGATTATCTTTTTTTAGCACCATGTCTTACTACCTGTTCGGGTTATACACCTATATACCAATTACACTAATGTGTTAGAGATTAGACAGATTGAATTTAGAGGATGTGTACCCGCATTTGTGCGGAAAGTGGAAAACCATTTAAGAAAAAACCTTCAGCAGTCCAGCCTATCGCTAGAGCAGCGCCTTGGCCAATTCAGCCATTGAAGCGGATTGTGACTATCTGTTTTGATACTAGGAGGTTCTAGAAGATTGTTCTTTCCCCAGTCATGTAATATCTACTTCTACTCACCCCAGAGGGTGTAAACTAGCGTGAATGGCACACAGGATTGGTTGTTGAAGGCAAGGGGCTGGGTGCCCTTCTCCGGGATCAGCCGCGAGACCGTCACAAGGCCGTTGCCAAGGTTCCAGCCGTGGAAACATCGCATGTTCCTGGCCGGCGTCACGCTTCCAGGTCCAACCGCTTCAAACGTGACGATTCCTTCGAAACCCTTATGCAGCAAGTGGGGCTTGACAGATTTGGCGACTGTCAGTGAGCCGTTGATCACATGGTCGTTTACAAAGGTCGCTGTGAGGAAGGGTTCCCGGGACGACGACGCCAGGATGACCTTGACGATACCCAACTGATTCAGCAAGTCTCTCAGAATGGTCACTCTCTGAATCACCACAGAGTGGTGGACCAGGAACGCGAAACCCGAGAAGAGCGGCTTCAGGTGCAGATCTTGCTCTAAGAGTTCGTTCGACGTGAACTCTAGAGTATTATTGAGATCTAGAAATGAAAACAAAAAAAAGTTATTAATATAATTATTTATGTAAGTAGGCCTATAGTGAATAAAAAACGTAGTCAACATCTTGTAAAAGTAAATAATAGGTATGATTTTTTTTCCCCGCACCGCGTCTTACTATTCGTTTGGGTTACATGCTTAAGTAGGCCTACTAATTACACTAATGTGCTGGGGATGAAGTATGTTGAATTGAAATAAGAGGAATTGTACCCACATATATGAGGAAAGAGAGTAGAGGAATTGTACCCACATATATGAGGAAAGAGAGTAGAGGAATATGTACCCACATATATGAGGAAAGAGAGTAGAAAATCATTTAGGGAAAATCACCAATGTTAGTACACCTGACCAGGATTCAAACCTCTGTCTCCTTGTCATCGACAGTCCAGTCTATAGTGAGTGTGTCAAATTATGAGGTTATAAGGAACCAGATCTAAGATTTACGGATGGGAAGGGCGGTTTGGAGGGAATGGGCCTGCATTAGTATGGAGAGATGATGGGATAATCTCGGTGATAAATCATAATATGTCCAAGACAACCGCTAGTGCGTCTGGTCGAGATTCAAGCTTCGACTTTTCCACCATTGACAAAACCAGACAAGACGTGACTCATGCATTTATCTGTGAGTGTGGGTAACCTACGGTTAAATACTGGGGCAATCAAATACCTTTGAGAGATGGCGGCAGCCACTCCTCACAACTAAACTCGTCGACCCTGTCTTCGGGAGGAACATCGCAGATCTGCTCACCCACCAGGAAATAGTAACGGACTCTCTTGCTGTCCACAAGACTGCCCCAAGTGTCGCGGATAGTTTGACGCTCTTCAGAGTTGTTCTGACCAGACATTATCCCGATTATTAGCAGGTGGTTATCTTTCTTCCAAACATCTGTCAATATAAATTGAGATAATTTGAATACAGGGGTGTGTAAAGGTCAATTTTGAAATGTGAAGCGAAGCTTGAAACTTGTGAAGCAAAACTGAAGTCATAGATAAGGTTAGTGTTATGGTCACATAGCCCTTCCAGCTTCTTCATTTCTTAAACTATCAACTAACCAACTTTGGTGACCGTGTGGTCCAAGGCGTTACTCTCACAATATACTAGACTACCAACGATGGGGAGATCAAGGTTCAATCCCGGTCGGATGTATTTATTTGTGGTATTTAACATGCACTTTCTGAAACAACTGATTATATTGCTACATGACGTATAAACTAAAGATATTTTATTGAATCATCGTATATCCTTAGTATTCGTGGTTAAGTTGTGTGAGAATTGTGGTAAAGTGTAGAGCTTTGCTCGGTGGGCGTTGAACAGTATGTATGGCGAGTGAATCCCTGTCCGGGGCAAATTTTAAAAAGGCTTATATATAATCTCATTTTCACAAGGCTATTTTTAATAGGTTTTTCTGTATTTTGTTTATTCAGTAAAGCCTATGTAATATTGAGTAAAATAATAGAATAAAATGTGGTGATATATGATTGAAATGTGGAGATTGCGCTGGTGGAGACAGTTAAAAAAAAACAATGTTATTTTTTATTGCTTTAGTTTTGCTTGTGTTTGAGCTAGAGTTAACAGAACCAATATTAATATACATGTTTTGGCTTACCTTGAACGAATGTAATTGATAATATTGCAACTAAAAGGCTTATTAATGTTAAAACCCAAGGCATTATGGACTAATACTACAATATATTTCAAAAAATATAATCAATTTTGTTGAAAAGTCAAATGGTTTTAAACTTTGTTTCAGGCATATTATCAACATCATCACAAATCGAGTTAACACGATTATCACAACAGATAAAAAAAATAAGTTAAATAAACTTATTACTCATAGATTGTCATTTGATAGAAACATCCCTGAAATAGTTGAAGAGATTAATTATAATAATTGTTAAAAACCCACACCAGTGGTTCAGCTGACATTATTATAGGTTCATCTTGTCTAGTTTACTAGTGACGGGGAAGCTGGGGTTTGAAACCCGGCTGGATGCACAGAATGGTTTCTCACTGTTTTTCAACTAAAATACGGAAACATATCGACTTAATATACTTTATTTTAACGTCAATAACTTCGATTGTAAATATGGTTGAAAATAAAAGGTAAAAATTACATTTTAAATTTTGTTACTTAGAAACATTTTTACTTTAATATTCATAATAATACAATCAGGATCAAATAAAAATTATTGGATTTCATACTGCATAGCTAAATTAAACTAGGTTTATTTATTTATTAAGAATTTGAAGGATCCACTGGCTCATTTTACAAATGATGTAGATTGTTAGCAGATAAAAAGAATAAGCTTAATTTTATGTTTCAAAATAGACAGGATATTTTTTAAAGACCTTATATACTAGGGCAAAGTGGTCAGGCCAACTTCTATAATTAAAAAGCAATTATTGATTTGAGTAATACGTCCCTATGTTTCATTATAAACATATTATGTATTTTCACTATGGATTTTGCACTGCTATGTATGCACTATTTGCTATTAGTTACGTATTCATATAAATCTTGAATACGTAAAAAGTTAAAGTAAATTGAACTTAAACAATTGTGCATTTTTTAATATGTTTCCGTTGTGAACATTATCACTAAAATAATTTTGTCCCAACTTTATGTATAATTTTTCTATGTGTTATTTGTTATTTAAAATACAAATATATTATCTATCTATAACTTGTGCTGCAGCTTTTAATTTAGTACTCAGTTGATGACAAGATGTACTATTATCGGCTTGTTTATCGTCCCGAGTAAAATAATAATAATAATAAACCACTATATTTAAAAATGGCGGGAATACACCCGTGTATGCCTAGAAGTGCAAACAATACAGGTCTTTGTATTTCTATTTTGTTAGTCTCGACGCTGGAAGAAGCAAGAGATAAATTAAACGAGGCGCTAATCAAGTACAAGCGTAGTAAAGGCTACACCTACAAGCTTCAGGTTCACAAGACAGATTCCGTGGACAACATACACAGGGCTGGTGTAGAACTTAACGTGGACTATATAGTGTTTTTAATCGATCTTAGGAAAAGATCTTGTTTCGACGAAGTGAAAATCAGTGTGGAGAAACTCAACTCGTTATACATGCATGGTCGCTTCTGTCTGGTGAACTGTTTGAGTAACATTGGATTGAGCTTTATGAACAACCAAATCTTGTTAGAGATTTCCCAGACGGTGACTAACCTAGGGGCATGTATGCTGCATGGTGAAGTCTGTAACCCCACGATGTGTTTGTACTTAGCCGAGAGGATCCTTACCTTGGTCTCGGCTGCAGTCGGACTAGAGTCTGGTGTGCCCTACGTGTATCACCCTATCTGGAGGAGAATGACGGAACCAACACAAGTCTCATCTTCTGCAGAGGAATCTGTCGCCGAGTCAGAAAGCAGTCAATAAACCGAGCGTTGTCATAATTGGTCGCGAGGATCTATGAAAAAATGTTTTGTCGGGTTGGATGGAATTTCAAAGTGCAGGTTCATCATCTAAATGCTCCCCTCCTTTCCACATTCAAATTTGGGTACATTTATTCTGAAATTCTACCTTCTTCATTCCTATTCCGTTAGAGTAATTAATAGCCTCTGCTTACGAGAGCTTTCAAGGACCGTCTTTGTGATCTAGTGGTTTGAGTTCTTGGCTACAGATTCATAGGTCCCGGGTTCGATCCCCGGTTATTTCCATAAATGTTCTGTGAAGCCGCAGGTCAGGAACAAGGTCAACTCGACCTCTTGAGGTCAAACAAGGAGATACTTGGAACGAAAAAGTTGCTGCTCTGTCCCGTGAAACGGAGATTAACTGCCGGAGAGTTCTATGGGAAATTTTGTTAATACTGTAATTAACATTTAAAATCAGTTATAGTTTTAGTAATTTTTCCCTCAATATGGTTTTTCATTGATCGGGTTGAAGGCAGGACGGCGGGAAGGTATTTTATTGCAGCAGCCATTAAAGTGATCAATGTAATCCAAAAAACAAGTATTTTTAATATCGAGCTGTCCAGTAAAACATTATTTTTATTGTTATGATTAATGCTTAGTGTTTTGGTGTAGAGAGAGTTAAATTTCAAAACTACAGGCTAAAGGTGTGTGAACCGTTATTAATAGTGGATTTAAATGAAGTAAACATTTATTAAAATAGTATAAATTCTATTTATTTCATTCATATGGTCAAACAATACATTGTTATGCTAATATTAATTAAATTCTATACTTCCATTTTATTAATTTAAGATTTGCATCTTCTAATTTTTAATAAAAATAAAAATGAAGATATTTGGTGAACTAATTGACTAATTATGATCAAACAAGACTTATTGAAAAGGCCAACAGAAAAATTATAGAAAAAATAGAATTATAAGACAAATATAAACACAATGAATAATAATATTGTTTTGACTAATAGACAATATAATAATATAAATAATATATTATACAATAGTGAAAGGGCTCGGGGCAGTAATGAGCTATGCCACAATAACTTTTAACAGGTCGTTAATATTCAATAATAAGCGTTCCTTTCTTACATAGAGAAACAAAAGTATTTGTAATTATCTCTGGAAGCTCGATGTGTGTATCAAATTAGTGTATAATAATAATTATATAGGTTCGTGATTTTTTTTTTAAACCTATATCATATTTCAGAATTATAACTTTGGGGCATAGCACACTATTGCTGCAAGCGCTTCAGTTGCGCTGTCCCAGTATAGCAACATAATATAATAAAATATTTATTGTACAGACTTATAAGTTAAAAAAAAAAAATTAGATACCCATCATAATAATATATAAATAAGACTTTAAAATTATAAACAGCCTACACTTGTGGGGGACTGGTTAAGTTATACTTTTAACAAAATAAGTTGATAATATTATAGAAACACTTTCAATATTTGCTGGTCTGAAGTGTCACTTATTCCTCAAAACTATGCTAAAACAGGCTTACCACTCTTCCAAAACTTGGAATGTCCCAAAATTGTGATTAAAAACATGACGATGCGCAATTACATTACATTAGGGCATAGGATCATGTAATGAGGACGGAAAAGGAAAGAATCTCACAGAGAATGACGGGGATGAAGTTAGGCTGAGTTCCATAATATATTCGGTACCTGTGATTACAAATGAGGGGGAAAAAAGGCACACGAGAGGAGTAATAGGAGGAGGAAAACAGCTGAAGGAAGTGTTAAGTTTCAAGTACCCAGGAAATGTGGTGGAGGCGAGTAGAGATGTGCCAAGGACTGGTGTACAGGGTGTACTAAGCCCCGATATCGAGGTACGCAGCAGAAAACTGGGGGGATGAAGGAAGAGGAAACAGGCTAGGATGGACAAGGGGGGGAGAGAGTGAAGGAGGAACCCCTGCAAGATAGGATGGAGGAGGCGAGATTGAGGTGGTATGGACTTAGCAAGAAGGGAGGATCCCAAGGAGGTATCGGGCAGGAGGCTGAGGGACAGGTGGATAAAGGAGTGCGGGGAGGATCCCAAGGAGGTATCGGGCAGGAGGCCGAGGGACAGGTGGATAAAGGAGTGCGGAGAAGTGTGGAGAGGAGTGGATTGGGCCGGCGTGGAGGAAGAAAGGTGCTGGGAGGACAGAAGTAAATGGAGAGGCTTACGTTCGAGACAGACCCTGTCAGTGGCAGGAAACTGTTGTGATGATGATGATGTACTGATAACTCACTACCACAAACTTTGTGTTGCCTTTAATAACACGCACATTGAACTAAAATATGAAAACTGGGCATCAACTAAAATTATTCACAAATAGTGTGAACATGTCACGAACTTTCAAGCCAAAATTTAATTACTAAAACCACAGTTTGTGTATTTTAAAAAAAAACAAAAAAAAAACTGTTTTAAGGCTGGCAAATGTTTAACTCAAAACACTAATTATAATAATATAAACTAAACATAAAATAACATTTTCTTTGGTCGCTAACCAGGCACACCTAATAATGATGCTTTGAAATATAAACTAGCACTTCGTTAAAATATATATGGGTTCTTTTTAAAAAAAAAACCACTACTGACTGTATCATTGGATTTAAAAAAAATATATATTTGGCTTTATTATTTCACAAGTTGAAATGTATTTTTAAAATACAGAATTGTATTAAAACATTTACATTACTCTATTTAGCGCATAGTTCATGAAGAAAAAAAAAGCTTTGTTTTTGCATTTATTACTTTATACATCATAAAAGTGGGCAAGCATCAACATTAGAGTAAATATAAACACTTTACAACAGCAGGAAATAGTTGAAAATGTTCCCAGGTTTCAACTATTATAAAATTTAAATTATGTAGGTTTTTAATAACTTGATTATAACAATCATCAATAGTAGCACACGACTTTGTGTGTCTCGTCCATGAACAATATTAGCGTCAATATACATGTCAACATTCAAGAGAGTTATAACATGTTAACATTTTTATATTATTTGTAATAAAGCGAAACTCAACTTAGGAACACTAAAATACAACACACTAGCATATCCGCTGAGGTAAGACTAATTAGGTGTTCATAACAAAGTAATTAAAAAGTATTTCAGACACCTGATAGAGGCAGGATAACTAAAAAAAATTAGCAAATACCGACCAGAGCCTAACTTTGCAACGTGCTAATAACAGTACCTACAATATTTAGTTGTAAACCTTGACAACTACTTAACAACAAAACTGTGAAAAAGGATGAGTCGTATGCAACAAATACTGCCAACTACCAATATTCCAATCCAACAACATGACAATTAGAAAATATGTCGCATTTTTTGTTTCTAGTCTGAAATATTACTGGGGAAGGGGTTTTTCCATCTAACGTTCAAAAAGGCATCATCACGACATAGTGGGGTAATTGGCTGATATATATTTTTATTCTAACCCGGGAGTGCAAACAGCTGTTCTGTGGGACCTGCGAGAAACTGTGGCCTCCCTACTTTTATCTTCCCAGTATCTTTCAATAGCGAGACAAGGAGTGCGGTGATTTAGTGTAACATTCCACGGGTCCCGTTATCACTGAGTGAAGACTAAACAAAGCTGGGCTCTCAGATACCAGTTTGTGCTGTATTGTCGTAAAACGAAAAACTGAAACACAAGTTGTTTTTTTGTTGCAAAATATTGGAAAAATAATTGTAAAATGTATATTTGTCTTGATCATTCTGTCACTGTTGGTCAAGTTTGCATTTAAATAACTTAAATAAATTGTTTTCACTTTTTTTTTAGCACCGCATCCTATCCATTCGGGCTATACACTTATGTACTAACTAAGCAAATGAGTTAGGGATGAGAAAGGTTGAATTTCAAGGAAGTGTACCAGCATTTTTGTGGATTGGGAAACCATTTAGGAAAAAACACACTTAGTACATCTGACCGGGATCGAACCTCGATCTACCCGTCATCAGCAATCTATTCTATTGCGAGAATGACGCCTTAGACCAAGCGGCCACCGAAACAGGTCCCCGTTTCAAAATTAAACAATATATATATATATTAGCCAAGTACAGCTTTTAGCACAGACCTAAAATTTTAATTTTTAAAAAAAAGAGAAGAGTGCAGCTTCATGAAACCAGCTGCAGATGCTGGCATCACAAAAACATGCGCGTGTACCCCCACATTAACAAGGAGACAACTTTTAAAGACCCCCTTCGGTGGCTGTATGGTCTAAGGCACTACTCCCACACTAGACTAGACTGCCTATGACGGGAAGATAGAGGTTCGAATCTTGATCGAGTGTAGTGAGGTGGGTTTTCCAAAATAGTATTCCACACAAATGCGGGCACACTTCCTATGAATATAGTCTTCCTAATCCCTAAAACTGTTAGCAAATAACCCGAACAGGTAGTAAGATGCAGAGCTAAAATATATATTTATAAAACTTTGCAGCTTTGCCATACACCCATATTAATAATTTTTAATTTGTAAATTTTATTTTTACTGCCAAAATAATAAATTTGTTAAAGACTGAAAAATATTTATTAGTATATGAGACTGTTCTAGCGAATTATGAGTTGCTTGTACTTTGCCTGAAGTGTCGTGGAAATATATTCCTTCCTTACACAGATTTGGTCTAGTTTCTTACAGAGATGATTGCGAGTAACGGTACACATCCTAGCAGTGACTACAGGTCTGGTAACTATCAATGATTGATTAAGTTTGATATAAACAACCACAGATACTTGACTGGCTTGTTTAAAGAGTAATGTTCTGAAAATAAATGCAGCCAACATGTCCGGAACAGTTCAACACAAATAATAAACACACACAAAAAAAAGGTGATGATATCCGAACATGTGAACACAAAACACAACAGAGGTGATACCTTACACAACTAATGGAGCAGTGTCTTGTGTAACAAACACAATTGGGCGATAGAACATAAACGCAAGTGGGTAGCGAATTCCAAACGCTAATACGGAACTGAGAACCTACAAATAAAGAAGACAATATTTAGATTTTGGAGTGAAATATTTTCTTTTTTTGTCAGTTACAAGGTAAAATTAACAAACATACTATAAATGTGTTACCAAATACACACCAAAAAATACAACAAAGTGTTACCGAAATGCAGAAATAATGTTCACCTGAATAATGAGCAGTATCTGGACTAAGGTCTCCTCATGCGTGGGGCCCCGCCAGAGCAGTACAAAGTTGATGAGCGTGAGGTTGTTGCACTCGACGTAATCTTTCTTCTCCCGTGTTCCCTCTTTCAAGTGGACTAGTCTCAGTACCTTGAACACTCTCATACAGAGCCAACCCAAGACGTTCAGGTCCGACACTTTGAACACGGTTGTACTCATCTCGAGAAGATTCGTCTTGGGATTGTATCTGGAACAGAGGAAACATCGCTCTAGGGGAGAAGGTATGATTCTACCCTCTTCGGTGGTCGAATGCTCTAAAAGCGTCACTCTCACAAGAAACTGGACTGCCAATGACGAGGAGATCGGGGCTTAAGGGTGGTTTGCAACTCTCCCTCCACACAAATTCGGGTACACTTCCTTTTAATTCAACCTTTCTCATACATTAGAGTAATTAGTAAATAAGCCACTTCGGTGGCTGCATGGTCTAACGTGCTACTCTCACAGTAGACTAAACTGCCGATGATGAGGAGATCGAGGTTTGAGTCTTGGTCGGGTGTGGTGAAGTTAATTTTTCCAAAATTGTTCTCCACTTTCCCTCCACACAAATTTGGGTACACTTTCTCTAAATATAACCTTCCTAATCCATAAAACCACAAGCTTAATTAGTACATAAGCGTATAGCACAAATGGATAGTAAAACGTGGTGCTAATTTATTTAAAAAAAGTAAATATGAGTATAAATCAAACAGGCAATAAGATGCAAAAAAAAAAAAAAAAGATATGATTAAAACTTTGATGGTTTAAACTAGATAGACAAATAGTTCAAATTTAATAACGCTCACAACTTAAGTAGTTGAACTAGTTTACCTCCTAACAGTGAACTATAAAGTGATGCAACAATAAACAATTTGGGCTCCTTCAGTCGCCGTTTATTTCTATAAATACCTGGGTAGCCTATGCCTCGGGCAAGGAACCAGGTGTAACAGTTGTGGCACGGAGTACAGGAAGTTGAGCACTTGCGGGATGAAGAACAGAAGCATGGTCTTGCTGAAGTGCCCCAGGATGCCTACCACCGCAAACGTCATCCCCGAGAAGTAGCAGAATGTGTCGCCGACAAACACACTTGAGGGGTACCTGGGAACGTTATAAACTCAAGGTGTAAATATCAATAATTGTGCATATTTTATTGATATATAGATTCTGGACTATTTCAAGTTGGACAAAGTTAACGGCAAATTGTGATGGATATTTGGTCACGAAACACTCAACACCCTAGTAAGATTCGATTGCAATCAATAAAAAACAAGGCGCATAACCGGAACGGGTAGTAAGACGCGGTGTTCAAATAAACCACCATAGAGCCTACATAGATTTTAAGCAAGGAGGCCAAAGCATATTAACCAGTCGGGTGATTTTTATTGATTTATATTGCAGTTTTCAACCTCTACAATAAAATACTCGTATTTTCCCTTCAAAATTTTTTTTAGCACCACATACCTTATGTACTAATTACGCTAGTGGTTTTAGAGACTAGGAAGGTTTTATTTCAAGGAAGTGTACCAGCATTTGCATGGAGGGAGAGTGGAAAACGATTTGGGGGGGGGGGATACCTTCAGTATACCCGACCGAACCTTGATCTCCCCGTCATCGGCAGTCTGCAGGTTTTATTTCGAGGAAGTGTACCAGTATTTGCATGGAAGGAGAGTGGAAAACGATTTTGGGGGGAAAAAACACCTTCAGTACACCCGACCGAACCTTGATCTCCCCGTCATCAGCAGTCTAGTCTACTGCGAGAGTAGCGCGTTAGTTCATTTAAGCAAGTCTTAACATAAATTGTACTCCTTAGATAGTGAAATTGCTGATAGCCTAGTATTGGCATTCTATCTGATAAGCTGATAATACAATTACAACCGACTTATTCATAGTCCGCTTTTGTCAATCATACTGAAAGTAGTTTTTACTATAATGGTTTCCTACTCTCCTCTAACTATACCTCAAATATATAAACTATAATGGTTTCCCACTCTCCTTCCACGCAAATGGGGATTGATTACCACTAAAGTCTAAAATGCTTCCTTCCTCATCCCTACACCATTTTATATGCGTATATGTAAGCAGAATGGTAGTAAGATGCAGTGATTTAAAAAACTAATTATTTATTTGGTTCAACAACATAATTAAGCAATTCGAGCCTTACTAAAACTAAATGCAGACGCAAGTGAATATAGTGGGATTGTTAAATAAATTAATATTTTTATTACGATAGGTTGCGGCATTTTATTTAATATATTTCCTTCAAAAAATATATCTTACATATTCAAAATCGGCGCTTCGGTTAAATCATCGCACTGCGTGATTGATTGAAGCAACAACATGAAAACAACATGACAAAATAAATTATGATCAATAAATTAATTATTAATTTTTTCACCATGATAATAAAGATTTGTTATTAAATAATAAAAATGCTTAAAAATATATATCACACGTATTTGAATGCATACATTATCAGGTAATATGAATCATTAAAATGTTTTCACATTCTTAAGTTGCTCATTCTGTCTAGCAGACGACATATCAAAAACAGCTGCCCATCAAGAACCACCCATTGTACTATTATAGTACCGTAATAATATAACGTCAGCAAACAATAATATTGTAAGAAATTTAACATTCTAATAAATAAAATCGTGCAACAATTACACCATGAAAATATGACAGGTTATGGTTGTATTTAACGCGTTCGTAGGCTTCACTTCACAGAATATATGAAGTAATGTGTCAATAAATGAAACGGTTTTTAATAATTTTGATGATGACAAAACTCAGATACAAATTTGTCTCAGGCTTTAGAACTCATTTCCAAAGTTATACCTGCACGGTCCAGTTAATTGACACGTGCCATAGTGACTTATGCGTGATAAATAATGAAACGAGTACTTTGAGGACATTATGACGAGTTTTTTTCCTTAGATAAATAGAATAGATCATCCATGTTTAGGAAATTAGATTTGAAATTATTTTGGTTGTATTTATTATTGTTGATACAACTCTTGCTGTTGGCATATTACATATTAATGGCCCCGTTCTCGGACGAACATTCTAAATCAACACCCCAGCCACAATCGCTAAGAAACAAACTATTTCCTGTCAAGTTTGTGACGGCACCAGATTACAATTTACAACCAACAGAAAAATCGAGTGAGTATTTTACTGATAAAAGTAAAATTTATTTACCGTATACCTCATTAGATGATTATTTTATTACTATAAACAATAGCGTATGCTTCGTGCATGGTACAGACCTGAAGTACATGACAAGGCTGGCCAAAATAAAGAGCCAAGTCGTGAAGTGCGAGTGTTATTCGGGATGGCATGGATCCGACTGCGGACAGCCAGAGGTGGTATGGCGGTCATTTATGGCGACCAGGCAGAAGATAGTGCCTAGGAGACGATTACATCCTCGCAAAATTGTGCACGGATTTCCAATCATCAATATGGAGACTACACTTGTTGAAATAAAACTCAATGAATTATTTGATGTCGTAGATATGTATATCATATGCGAGTCAAGCCACACAGAATCCGGTGATCGGAAGAAATTGTACTTTAAAAACAGGTTGACCGAAAAGTATCTGAAACGTGTTGAACAAAAAATTATGTACATCCCCTATGAAAAGGACGGGGCTAGAGAGAATGTCAGTCAAAACATTCATGTCAAATCAATGAGGAAATATCTCTGGTCAAAAGGCAGGTCAGCCATCACCAACCTCCAATCAGACGATCTTTTCGTTACGATGGATTCCTACGAAATACCCAACACAAAAGCTCTGTTATTTTTCAAACTGTATGACGGGTGGCCTCAACCTATAGGGTTCCGCCTCCGCTGGTCCGCTTTTGGGTTCTTCTGGCAGCACCCAAGAAAGACTATGATAGCCCCAGGTGTGGCGACAGTCCAGCTGGTGGACGACACATTCCACGGAGACCCATCGTCTATGAGGGAAGATCCGATACGTGGCCAGGAGGAAAGTTTGAGTCTGTCAAGTTACGGACTTGTCGTCGGCGACTTGAACCACTATGGGGGCTGGCACTGCAGCTGGTGTCTCGAGCCGAGCGACATTGTGGCAACCCTCAGCTCCACCTCGCGGGAGATCAGCCCAGTTTCGTGGGTCAGCCCCGACACTAAGACTGTCAACACCAAATACGTGCAAGATTTGATCGGCACCGGCCTATGGTTGGACGGTAAAACTGCTTTGGTCCGAGTGTCGCGTTACAGCGACCAATACTTCGCTCCACAGTATGTCATGAACAACACGTGGCGGTTTGACACACTCGTGACTAACTTTTATGCAGACATAGATTACAACTAAGTGAACATTAGTAAGACACTGATGGCAGCATATTTGTGGAGACTGGTAATATCTCAACAAGGCTGGAATAGTGGTTAAATAAGCGCACATAAATCATGCCAGATATGTGACACTTGAAAACCTCTAATCAAGTGACCAGTTTGATCCTACCTCTTCTCTTGTGGAAGATGCAACAAGAATAATTTTACTTTACGTAATATTTAACAAAGTAATTAGGTATAGCTACGTGTACTAGGACGAATTACTTAAAAAAATATGGCTTGGAAAGTATAAATTTCTGTAGTTTTTTTATTACTCACAAAATTTATTTAAAACAGTAGGATAAAAACTATATGCCAAATGTTTTGATATATTAACACGAGAGGGCAACACAGCCAGATAAACAGGATCACAGATATATGCATACAAACCAAAACCATTTTTGAGTCATGTCTCACCTCCTATTTGTGACAATATTGGCACCAACTCAGCTCCTTGTTAACATATGTGACCATTTGGTCAAACACGCCACTTTCTCGGTAGGCTGGACTGCCGATGACTGAGAGTTCGAGGATCGAATCTCGGTCGGGTGTACTAAAGGGTTGTTTTTACAAAATGGTTTTCCACTTTCCCTATATCCAAATGTGGGTATACTCCCTCTAAATATAACCTACCTAATCCTTAAAACCATGAGTGTAATTAGAACATGTGCGTATAACCTGAACAGGTAGTAAGTCTTTAAAAAAAATGTGTGGTGGAGAGTACAAGACTCTGTCATTCTCCAAAATTGATAACTGGCTGTGATTAACAAAGGTTTCTGTTAGTGCTCAAATGTAGTAGTGATTTGTGATATGATAGAGCAAATATTTGTAATCTACCCGAGTCAATAATTGTAATACTGTTGCCATAAACTTGTTTACTTTAATGCTCATTCTTTGACACCCAATGTTCCTAACCCAACCAAACTTCCAATCTTTACAAAACAAACATGCAAGTCTATTTTTTAACTCCGTCCTTAAATGAAAGTTGTAGTTGAAGCATTTTAAAGCGTCTACTAATTGTAGTCGAACGTAAACCAGACCCTTAGGGAGTAAAATAGGCACTGAAAAGTAGGCCTACACCGAATCAAATCTACACAGGTTTTGTATATTTGCGTTCTTTTCTTAATTTAGGATACTTCAATGACGTCTTTTGCCTAGGAAATTGGACCTATAGCTCAACAATGTACAAACTTTTGCAACTTTATAAATATCAATTTAACGCAATGATACAAATAATCGTCTGATAAATTCAGTCTGTAAAATTAGGACTAAGGTTTTTAAGAATAATATAGGGCCTAAAATGCTTTGGTAAATTGCGTAGGTAAATTCGTGTTACATAATTAATGTTGCTCTGCGATGCTTATGCACATTTAGACCGAACGATCTGCAATGACTCGAATTATGTTACTTCAACCATTGTTGTTCATGGCCGGGCGTTTATCTCAAACATTTTAGAATAGTTATCATATATTAAAGTTTCTAAACACTTTTCTCTCACATTTAAGTTCTCTTGTGGTCAGTCAGTAAGATAATATTTATGTTGCTCCTTAGAATATTAGGATAGACAACCCACCTTGCGTGATTATGTAACTATAGTATAGTAACCAAAATCAACGAATATTAATCGTATCCATCACAACGAATTGTTATAAGATAAATATGAATGTGCCATGTATTAGTGATTGCGAGTAAGAAACTGTTAAATGTATAACTTCACAGAACCAAACAACCAAAAACTATATTAAAATGAAAATAATATAATTCTCTCAGTCCAATTTGAAAGAAGGTTCGCTCGGCGCTTGACTCCGACCCAGGGGTCAAGTTTGATTTAAATCCCAGCCAGGTAAAAAGTAGGTGTGTTACAATTGGGGTTTCCCCCTCCTATTTTCAGGTGAATGCTGATGCATTTCCTTAAAATCTTCCTCCTTCCTCAGTGTTTTTTTTAAAATTAGCATATGTTCTTGATAGCCCTAAAGAGCAGTAAGATGTGTAGATCAAGGTGAACATATGCGATCAAGTCAAACGACTAATTTCTTCTTGTGGGCCAAGAATGTACACATTTTGAAAGTTAGAAAACCATGTTTGATGCTCAAAATGTTGCACAATGCATCTTATGTTGATATGAATTAGTATAAATTAATAACCGTAAAAAAAAACCTGTTAAAATTGAAAGATGTGGCAAATATTTCTAAAGTAAGTCAACAAAATGTTGAACAATAAATTACTTAGTCTGTAAACAATTTTAATTAAACCTGGTGTAAAAAATTGTTCTTGTTTAATTCTCTCTATAAACTCATATTGGCCTGTACCTAAAATAACTCAAAATGTTGAATAATGATTGTTAATTTCTCGTGTTCGATGCTACTAAGAAAAGTTGATATCAAGCTATGAGATCGACTTTTATTTTTAAATTAGTGGAATTAAATCATTTACTCCAACCACTCAGTGTTCCTAAATAATAATAATTGTTTTCTTGTTTAACTGTGAAAAGTTTTTTTATTGGTGATGTTAAAATAATAATAATAATATCTACTGTAGGGAATGATTTTACAAATGTGTCGTTTGAAGCAATAATAATGCTTGTCACGTTATGCTAAACATATCTTTAAAATGAAGTGATATTCAATACAGTATCCATAACTTAACCCATAAAATGTTAACATTATTTGTAAATATTGTATGTTTTTATAAAATAAATCAGAGTTAAGATAGAAACTTGAGGAGCCATTTAATTTATTAGATTAAATAAATATGTATTTCAAATTAGTTTCAGTGCGAGTGTGTTCGTTTACCTCGGAAGGTGCTGTATCTTATAAATTGAAGCATAGTATATCTCTTTAAGGAAAACCTCTTTTAACTTTTGGAGGTAATTCTATTATATTGGATTATATATTATATAGGTGGATAACAAATATAAAAGGAACAAACACAATTTGGCTTTTACAATTAAAAGAAGAACACAGTTCATAATTTACACTGCTGCCACTGGACAAAGAGGCAATGGCTGCCTCTTGAAGAAAATCTATTGTTACCGCCCATTCCACCAACCTAGGTTTCATCCTATCAGAACTAATAAGGAGCGAGTGTGAAATGCCCATCACTACTTCTTAAAAGAGAGGCAGCCCCATTACCTCTCTGTCAAGTGGCAGCAGTGTAAAGTGTGAAGCGTGTTCTTATTTTCATTATAAAAGCCATATTGTGTTCATCCCTTTTATATGTTTCTATCCACCTTCTTCCAACTATAGTAAAACTGAAGCATAGTGTAACACGTCGAGGTAAGCTTGTCACCTTTCAGGGTAAACATAATGACCTCTATCTTGTTCAAACCTTAGCTGTGTTTGCACCATCACTATTGTTTACTTTGACCTATGGAATAAACCACTAGGACACCGACCATTTTTTATATTATCCTTGCAACCCATCATTAAAAATAAGCAATTTATGATAATATTCTCCTTCAAAAAAATATGTCTTGAAACATTTAGTTAACATATGATTATTTGCAGTGCCAAACAATCTGTTGACACCGGCTCGGAAAGAAAAGAAAAACTGATATTGGCTGATTCCAATAAAATTAGGTTTACACATAACTACCGTAATATTCTACCTCCAAACATAATTAATATATAGATGCACTGTCACAAGACACTCTAGGAAGGTGTGCAGGTGGCTAATGGGACACCTGATGTAAACGACAAATTATTATTATTATTAGGTATTCATGTTCTGTCTTTCAACAGGTCTGTGGTCTTGTCCTATCAGCGGCTTCCTTTTTATCTTCTGAAACTTCAAGAAGTAATAGCTACCCCTCCCAACGCAACCCTCTCCAATCTAGTTACAGTCTCACCAGGAATGTGTATTTTACAACACATACCTCTCCAGTCTAGTTACAGTCTCACCAGGAATGTGTATTTTACAACACAACCCTCTCCAGTCTAGTTACAGTCTCACCAGGAATGTGTATTTTACAACACAACCCTCTCCAGCCTAGTTGCATAGAATTCAGAAGAAATGTACTAGCATTTGTGGGGAAAGAGAGTGGAAAACCCTCAGTACACCCGGCCAGGGCGCAAATCCCGATCTTTTCCTCACAGGAAACTCAGTTTAATGTGAGAATGACGCATAAGACCATGCAACTGAGCCGGGTTACGTATTATAATAAATTACAAATCACTAGTAACTCGATTGTTTTCACATCATTTGAGAACTAAGAAACTTTGACACCCCTGAGGTTCAAAATAAATATTTCACAAATAGTTTGGGCAACTTTTGCCCTTAGAGGCCATTTTGATCAATTCTTCAAACATAATATTACACAAACTTTTATTATTTTGAGCCTTTTTGTTTCTTGTGCGGAGTCTTACTAACCAGTTCAAGCGCAAGAGCGCCAATGAAGTCCCCAGGTAGGGCAACATGAAATACAGAGAGAACTGCTGGGCCTTCCAAAGGTCCCCCCACAGCTCCACCAAGTTGAAAAGTACGATTGACGCCGCAATGATGACAGACTGGCCCACCTCCAGCCCGTTGACGCCCGCCAGGATGTTGATAGCGTTGGTGCAGAACACCGCCAGCATGCCCATGTATAGATAGTAGAGGAACCCTGGCGGGACAACACGAGTCATTGGGGCCACTCGGAGAAGGATGTTAGTATTCTTACCGACAGTCATTTACCGGCATTTAACTTGTTACAAGTAGATTCTTTAAGGAAAACCTCTTTTCCCTTTTCAAGGTACCTACACTCGGTTCATCCTGAAAAGTAGAATGCTAACCTTGCTTGTTTTCACTATGGTGTAGCTTATGAGATAGGGCCATAGTGTGATCCGTCAATAAAAGATTGCTACCTTTCAGGGTAAACGTAGTGTACACGATAGAAGGGATAGGGACAAACAAAAGGAAGTGGTATATTAATTTATCTGGGGTTCTTAATGTGCATTTTCTGAAACGATTAATTATTTCAGCACTTGAAAATTTCTAAGATCGAGCGAGAAAGGTCCTACACATTTTGTCAGGAAAGGTATTTTCACATATCTTCCAGGATTCTTTTACATACTACCAGTCGATCTCTTGGAAATTTTCACTCAATTGTGTCTGAAAACTAGGCTACATGGTCATTAAAAGTTGATCTTTGATTCTTTTAAACTTGCAAATATATGGGCTTTCAAATAAAGCGCGGTGCTAAATATATATATATATATATATATATATATATATATA
>CABFWB010001537.1:108590-143180 GCA_902151455.1 Timema bartmani
CTCACCGAGATCGACAGAGAACCCGACCCAGGACCTAAAAGGTTTGGGGATGATGACGCTGGTGGAATTGAAGTTGACGTAGTACACCATGAGCAGCGGCAGCGAAGCGATGGTTGGTATCAACAGCTTGTGTCGCCAACGCAGGTCCAGCACATCATCGGCGAAACCCAGCAACAGCATGCAACAAATAGACAGCAGTGCTGCCATCATTTCTACAAACTGAAACACAACATTTCCAGCATATAAATATAGCTATTATTATATATCATTATAGGTAGTTTCAATGTTTTGAATGTCACATAATTTAATTTTTCCTGTATTATTTCAAATACATTTCTATGAACCTTTATTTATTCCTCATTGTTTAAAACCTACCTCATCGTGAGGAAAGTCAACGTTCTTAATAATATGTTGACTAAAAGGCACTGGGATGAATAGGAACAATGTTACGAGGAAGACGCACCCAGAAACAACTCCTTGCGCTTCAGGTCTGCCAACAGAACAAGTTAATCAGTGGTGATAATTACACAGTGAGCAATGTGTACACATGTGACTGTTTAAAAGTGCAATTGTTGTGAAAGAAAATAAGGTAGAGGGTTTTTATTTTAAATTTAAGTGTCAAAAGGACAGCAACTATGACTTTGGTATTGATTTGTACTTGCAAACAATATTAAGGAATGGAATTTGCAACTTCGTCTCAGAAGGGTGAATCAAAAGTTAAGGAGGTAAATGGATAGCCAAGACATTCGCCGGCTTATCAAGAATAGTTAATATATATTACAATTACAGAGAGAAAGCCTTCAATTTCAAAACTACTTTAGTAACATAAACTTTAATATCAATTATTAGACTTACACTTTATCTTTGCTGGTCTTGCTCATATCCATGCCAAACAAATGAGCTTTAATGAACATATATTTTAACCTAGGAATTATTTTTCCTGTTACTATATAAGCAGCACAGGACATACAAGCACTGACAAATATTGGAAACAACATTTTTAACTTATTTAATAAAGGAGTGAAATAGCTTCACTTTATTTAAGCATGCAAATACAGGCTCATGACGAAACTGATAGCAAACACGACGTGGAACTGTGATGATGATTTTTGTTTACATCATCAGAATGTAAAGGTTATGTTTTATCAACACAGGCAGAAGTCAATGGATTTCCTTACAGGTGATACAACATAACACATGTTAACGTATCGCAACAGTAGGAGCTAAATACAGTGTAGTGAGGGCACTTTCGTTTAAATTAGGATATAGTTCAAACACACAACCGCTAGAGTTAAGAATTAGAGGTTCGAGAATTGTACACCCTCCATAAATAACGAGCGCTACTTTAAGCCTAACGGTTTAACAACACCATTGGTAAATATTAATCGCTTTTTATTTATCACTGTATTTATCTGAAAATGGCTGCTAAGACCAATTATAGTATTGTGTGTCAATTGAATTGAAACAATAATAAAATAAAAATATTATCAGTGAATCAGATTTATTTGAGTTAAACTCATTATGGGGTCTAGTAAAAAGCACAAGGAATCTAAAAAACGTAAACATCGTAGTAAGTCGCGATCGCCTGAAAAAATCAAGGAAAAGCATCGTCACCACAAGAAACACCACAAAGAAAAAAAACGAGACAAATTAAAAGATAAGACTGCAGAATTTGCATCAAAATACGTTGATTACGAAAGTGAAGGTAAGTTTCTATAAATTATCTATCTTAGTTTTTAACGATGACAAAATTAATATAAGTTTGTCCTAGCAGTTGAGCAAGGCCTATTTGTTCGTTGATCAATACTCCCTATCCATGATCATTTTCCGTATGGAAAACTATGGACCAGTTTAATAGTCATACTTAGCACACCTCAAGTGCGAGCCGATACCAAATACAAGACTACACCTACCTAGAATGGAATGGACCTCTATAGTCTTGGGGCAAAGTGCTCGCCCCAGGAACCTTTGTTGGATTCAAACTCAGCCATAGCACAACTTCCGTCGGTCCAATGTCGATTGTGGCATGTAAAAGAACCCTGGAATGTACGTATGTTAAAACCTTTTCCGACAAAGTTGTTAGGTTCTTTTGCTCTTGCCCATAGAAATTATCGTGTGCTGATATAATCAGTCAGTTCAAAGTGCATGGTAGTTAACCTCAAATAAATAAAATATAGAAAATAGGCCCATTTTATTAGGGTGTAGGTCGGTGTTGTCTTGTATTTAGTAAAGCGCCGCAAACTGAGTCTTGGTTATGAAACTGGCCTTATACCCCTACTGATATGCTCTTAGACACACCTTTAATCTGTTTAATTATTCATAAATGAAACTTCAACCTTTGCGATTAAACCTATGTATCAAACTTTAACTCGGCTTCCTATTATGCTCCATACCTCACTCGCCCTTCACCAGCCTGTACAAATGATACAACTTGTCATTGTGTCTTGCAGTGGGTTCGTGAGCTGGGTGGGAGTCCATATACATGCTATTATGGAGGAGCTATGAGCTAGTATAATGGGGGAGCTATGAGCTAGTATAATGGGGGAGCTATGAGCTAGTATAATGGAGGAGCTATGAGCTAGTATAATGGAGGAGCTATGAGCTAGTATAATGGGGGAGCTAAGGGTAGGGGCTTAAATATTATCTGTGAGAAATAAGCGATACCTAAATAAGCGTTTTACAAAAGTGTAATTAATTGTCCTAAAGTCAACCTCAAGGTTTGGGGTAAAGTGCCCGTCAAAGGATTCTATGTGCATGGGTTCAAATCCAGCCGGAATCGATGGATGAACGATAAAGATCCGTAGCACAACTTCCTTCGTAGGGGAAGTAAAGCCGTCGGTCCTGTGTCAATTGTTCCATGTAAAAGAACCCTGGAAGGAGTGTGAAAATACCTTTCCTGGCAAAATTGGTAGGTTCTTTCGCTCTTGCTCATATAAATTACCATGTACTAATATAATCATTCGGTCCAGAATGTTTAATGTTAAATACCGCAAATAAGTTAAAAAAAATTATAGGCTTATAAATATCATAAAATGTGTTCTTTACTGAACAGTACGGGTCTGGTATGGCGCACTTCGTTGGCTGTACACGCTAAAAAATGGAATAAAATTAATCACTAATAAGTAATGACATAAACCAAAAACTAACCTTTCACTTGTAGGTAGCTAAAAGCTCATATACATTAAAAATGGTATAAACGGGGCAGAACCTGCGATTATAGCTGAATGGCTGTCGAGAAGTGCACCTCACTTGATTCTACTTGTCATTACAATTTGTACTTTCAGGTCTGGTCGGCGGAGAATGACGTACTTCTAGTTTAGTAACTTCCATGTTTGTTTATTAACTGATTATATTATTTCTATTGCTAAATTAAATTAGACGCAGACTGGGCAGTGTGCATGTTGTATTGTCATAAAACGTTATAATTATTAATGTATCTGTTATTATCCGGTCTACTCCACATACATGGCTACTGGTTAATGCTAAAATAATAATATAGGCTAACCCAACTACCTATATTATTTCCCATGAATTTTTAAAATCATTCTTAATCATGTACATTATAAATATGTTTTAGGTGACATATTATTTGCTTTAAATTTAATTTACATATTGCTTTTTTTTTATAGCACCGTGTCTTACTACCCGTTCGGGTTATACGCTTCATATTGCTATTCTTAATTCATAAATTCATTTACTTTACCAAACAATCTTAAAACATATAACTTATGTTTTATATAGAAGCCTTATGCTTATTCTTTTTTTACTGTTGAATTAATTAATTAATTAATTAAATCCGAGCAATTTAATCCTGTTGAAGGTTTCCTAGTGTCCCATATTTAGCCACTTGTGTTGAGTAGCCACTTGTTAAGAAGGCTGTAATTTTGCCTGCCTTTTTGTCCATTTTTCAGAATAATGCAATCATGACGCTAGACGGGCCTTCATAGCGGAGGCCTGTGCTGAGAGACGGCGAAGGTATTGTACTGGTTCTTAGCTTTATTATCACAGTAGCCATCTTTATACACGAGGTTTGCCGTGAGACGATCATTCTGTCGAGTTTACGTCGGCCTTAACCTCAAGAGTTTGTTTCTCGGGACAGGATGTCAAACAAGGTGGACAGTTGGTTACAAACATTTCAACAGCGGCTTGGGGTTCGACTCCCTGTGGAAACACACTTTCCTAACTAATGACAAATATAAGAGATTATTTTCTCGTAACCCGTGTCGATGAGCACACAGACTAAGGTGTCTTCTTTGATTTACCAGCAATGTTAGAGGTTCAGATGTACTCGGTTNTTATTTAATAAATGGTTTACAAGTTTCTTAATATTCATAAGTTTTTAGTTTATGCTAATGTGTAATTTCATACAATCAAAGGTAAAAACCCGCTTCAATGGCCACATGGTCTAAATTGCTACTCTCGCAGTAGACTAGATTGCCAAAGACAGGGAGATTGAGGTTCGAATCTTGGTAGGGTGTACTGAGGGTGGTATTTCTCTCTCCCTCCACGCAAATATGGGCACACTCCCTATAAAAGTATGACCTTCCTTATCCCAGAAACAGTTACGTGATTATTACATTTAGCGTATAACCTGAACAGTTAGTAAGAACCAAAGAGACAGACAGATATATGTTTGAGGAAATATGCAGCGCACCCAGATTGGTAGTAAGAGGTCACATGTTCTTAAAGTTTCCCACGTTCGCACAAAGACTTGTCACAAAGATTATCAAGAGACAGGGTCCTTCTTTTCATGGCAAACCTCCAGATAAGTTTTCAATTATTTTATTAATTTACTTATATTAAATTGGTTCATGCTTCATTATTTTTAAGATACTGTAATTTTTTGCACCAAATTTATTCTGTGCCATCTTGGAACTATGTTTTTAAGTACCTCTTGAAGTATCAACCAATTTGAATCAAATGTAATTACTTATAGCTTAAACACAGAAAAGTAGTCATTGCATTTATTTGGCAATATTTGAGGATTTATGTCATTCTGTGTCGCTAGTAATTTTATTTTTATATAAGATAAATGTATTATTTGTAAGTTTTCACTTGATTCATGGTCTTAAAATCTCGAAGACATAGAGGAATATTATCAAGTGTTGACTTTATAATGGAAACATGAACTAAAATTTTTATGAATAATATTAAGTATTTGCGAGTTGTAGATTTCAAAGGGAAAATTAAAACATTTGAAGTTGTTGTTTTTCTGCGGTGAAATCGGCGCCAGGGCGTAGCGATGTATTTGTAACCCACGCCATACTTCCTAGTTATATACAACCCTCTCTGGCCTCCAAGATGTTGTCCCCAAACTCACCACAATCTACAATATCATCAGTCACACTATCTACCCTTGTGAAGGTTTGGTTTCCTTCACTCGGCTCTAGTTTTGTTTATCACTAGGGGAGTTGTGTTCTCTTTACGTTGTTTTTTTTAAACTCCCTTTCACACAAAGTGTTTATTTGCTTGCCTGATATTTTTATACCTGCATTCGATGCAGTAAAATACGAAAACTTGCGTCTTTTACTTTCAAAACATACACATGCTGACACAGATTATCCAGCATTTTCTGCCAATTGAAAATACCTGTAGTTCCAACCTCTTCCTGCCTTCAGCGCCCTCCTATCCCCACCCTCAGCGCCATCCTATCCCCACCTTCAGCGCCCTCCTATCCCCGCCTTCAGCGCCCTCCTATCCCCACCTTCAGCGCCCTAATATCCCCACCTTCAATGCCCTCATATCCCGGGGGCCTTCAGCGCCCTCCTATCCCCGCCTTCAGCGCCCTCCTATCCCCACCTTCAGCGCCCTCCTATCCCCACCTTCAGCGCCCTCCTATCCCCACCTTCAGCGCCCTCCTATCCCCACCTTCAGCGCCCTCCTATCCCCACCTTCAGCGCCCTCCTATCCCCACCTTCAGCGCCCTCCTATCCCCACCTTCAGCGCCCTCCTATCCCCACCTTCAGCGCCCTCCTATCCCCACCTTCAGCGCCCTCCTATCCCCACCTTCAGCGCCCTCCTATCCCCACCTTCAGCGCCCTCCTATCCCCACCTTCAGCGCCCTCCTATCCCCACCTTCAGCGCCCTCCTATCCCCACCTTCAGCGCCCTCCTATCCCCACCTTCAGCGCCCTCCTATCCCCACCTTCAGCGCCCTCCTATCCCCACCTTCAGCGCCCTCCTATCCCCACCTTCAGCGCCCTCCTATCCCCACCTTCAGCGCCCTCCTATCCCCACCTTCAGCGCCCTCCTATCCCCACCTTCAGCGCCCTCCTATCCCCACCTTCAGCGCCCTCCTATCCCCACCTTCAGCGCCCTCCTATCCCCACCTTCAGCGCCCTCCTATCCCCACCTTCAGCGCCCTCCTATCCCCACCTTCAGCGCCCTCCTATCCCCACCTTCAGCGCCCTCCTATCCCCACCTTCAGTGCCCTCCTATCCCTACCTTCAGTGCCCTCGTATCCTCACCTTCAGCGCCCTCCTATCCCCACCTTCAGTGCCCTCGTATCCTCACCTTCAGCACCATCCTATCCCCACCTTCAGCGCCCTCCTATCCTTGCCTTCAGAACCATCCTATCCCCACCTTCAGCACCATCCTATCCTTGCCTTCAGCACCATCCTATCCCCACCTTCAGCGCCCTCCTATCCCCCCACCTTAAGTACCCTCATTTTCCCACCCTCAGTGGCCCCTGCATAGCAACAGTCAAGTAAAGGTGTTTCCTACTTTCGTCATCTTCGGGACAATTTTATTTCGTAACTAAATAAAATAATTTTGAATTACTGTGATTTTTTAACATTGTTTTAATAGAAGTTTCAAGGGACCAAGGGAAAAGTTCGTGTTAAACATGAATTTTAATTATATATGTTTGAATTATCCAAGTTTGACTGTATCTAAAATCTAGAAAAAATATGATTTTAAAACCATTTTTACTCCTTTGATTTAACTCCAATCACCAGAGGTTTAACAATAATTACTGAATTATATTTTATTTAGGTTATTAAAAAGTTTCTAATGCCTGCACTTTCAAATTGAATATTTTAACCAGTCTCGTAACTTTTTTTTATAGTGTTGGCTACAATCAATTCATCTAATTGGTCAGATTTGCTGTTAATAGAGTAACTATTCTATCATTGTTCAATGGTTCATATATTTGTTTAGGTCAAAATATCAAAATAAATTTTAACATTAATAAGTTTTTAGATTTTGTTGAACATTAATTTCATACAATCAAAAAAATATGTGTAGTTTACATGATCAATATTATAATTTTTGTAATATTTGTAACACTCGTTTTACTACTGTACTTTATGAAATATGTATGTTAGCTAAGAAATTAAATAGACAAGGTGCGACCAAATGTTCTTGGACTGGCTACCTGGAGCGCCAACCTGATGCAGTAAAGTCTTGGGACGCTAAGTAGCTCATTGATGCATTGCAATACGGTGGGCCGAGTTAATCTTTGATACACGCAAGCAATTTCTTGCAAGAAGTGAAATGGGAAACTTGAATGAGCATCAGTTGCGCTTGAAAGTCAAGAAGACTGCGTTGAAAAGACCCATGAACTTTATGGATCAAGATTTGGTCATAACTTCAAGGGAGAACCCAGGAATTAGAATGGTTCTTGTGGGTTGATAATTCTGAACATTCCGGTTGTTCCTAATCCGGAAGAACAGCTAAAAATAGTGAAAAAGTGAGTCAGGACATCCACAAATACCGTCAGGGAAAAAAAAACATCTGAAGTTTTGTTGGCCTAGCATTTGGTTCATGCTAACATATTCTCTATAAGGAACGCAAAACATAAGGCGGATCCCTGTTATATTTGTATCCCACTTTTCAAACTAAAACCAAAGGCACAGCTGGTTGTAGCGACCTTTAGCTCAGAAACTACCAAAACTTACTTCTCAAGGTCATCACTGGTGATGAAAGCTGGGTCTACTGCTATGACCTAGATACTAAGCAGCAGTCAGTACAGCATTCTAGTCATCTTCACCACGACCAAAGAAAGTGAAGCAGGACAAGACCGTCAACAGTACACTGATCTGCTTCTTTGACGTGGAGAAGATTCTTCTTCAGGAGTAGTTTGTTCCTGTAGAAAATCTCTTGGTACTTTAACATTGAGATCCTACTCCTAGGGAGTTTGAGGGAGGGAGTGGGGAGAAAATGTCCTGATAAGTGGCGCACCACAGGACTGGCCGCTGCACCGCGACAACGCACCAGCCCTAATCTCACTTTCTGTACAGAAGTTTATTATTAAAAAAAAACAACGATATTAATAATTCCCTACACCTAACTATTTCTCTGACCTAGCCTCCTCTAACTCCCTCCAATACGAGGGTCTTGTTAAAGGGGCTACAGTTTGATGACAGCAGTGGAACCACAGGAAGGAGTGGTGTTTCCGGGGGTGGGGAAAAAACTGAGCCCGCTGTATCAACGCCTGAGGGGACATAAGTGATTATAAACAAAGTTTAGCTTATTTTATTTGTATGTTCCAAACTTCCAAACTTTGGATTGCACCGTGAATCTTTGTTATTTTAGAATGCACCAGATTGTGACCGTGACAAAATATCACCAAATTTGAAACCTGTTGCACCAAATATTGTGCCGGCATATTAAGTCTCTTTATTAGAGGAGACCTGCGGGGTTAATAACCGCCTCAATTGAAATATATTGTAAAGGTCTTTAGTGAAACAAGCCCCACACACAATTTGGGGGGGAAAAACAACCCTAGATGATTTGGATCTAGTTTGACCTTGAATAGCTAAGAAAATAGTTCAAAAAGGTAGATTTTGATATTTTCTGAATATAATTTTTTATCACCGCATTTCACTACTCTTTTGAGTTATACACTTATCTACCAATGCTAATGGTTTTAGGGATTAGGAAGGTTATATTTAGATGAAGTGTACCCATATTTGTATGGAGAAAAAGTGGAGAAACATTTTGCAAAAACACTCTCGGTACACCCGACCGAGATTCGAACCTCAATCTCCCAGTCATCGGCAGTCTAGTATACTGCGAGAGTAGCGCCCTAGACCATGCGGCCATCGAAGCGGGTTGCTGAATATTTCAATCAATAGGTTACACTACATGCTTTTCTTTTTAATCCTTATTTTGAAATAAGCCAAATACACTTAGTTACTAAAACAATAAATTATATTATTTGAAATTTAATATTTATCATTTGATTTATTTGAGGTATTTAACGTGAACTTTGTGGACCAAGTAATTATATCAGCACATGACTTATAAACTAACATAAATCTAGAACAGACACAACATCCAGCCCCCCGGTCATTAATTCATCACTGTGGAAAGGGATCTCTTAGGACAAGTTAACAGAAATGGAAAAAAATAAATACTGAAAAATGTACAACTTGAAGTTAAAACCAAAACACCTATGGTAGCAAATAAAAAGGAGCAAACCAGAACGTTATGGTACAATTCAGAGATCAGAAGCAAGTGTACATGGGCGCCAAGTGATCTAAATTCAGGGAGGTGGGAAAGCTTATAAAACAATAATCCACGAACGGCATATGAGGTACAAAGCGCCAAAAGTTATTAAAATTAGATCCCAATAAAAACAATCGGTGCGCAAAAATTAGCAAATCGAAACAAGACTATGCAGAGACTGGTCCACTTAGTGAAATAAGAACAAAAATTATTCACACGGCAGCCAATTTCACAAAACCAAATCAGACTTATTAGTTTTAGCAATAGGTCACGCCACCAGCCAATCAGAGATATAAAAAAAGATTCATCACTTCGTAAGTGACATAGTCAACGTTAGTTCACATATTCACCACCAGTAAATGAAAATAAACAGTTCATCTCCCCCCCAAAAAAAGTGAAGAAAAAACTATCCTGCTGTTACTCAGCACAAAACCCACATTTCCCCAATGATACATTTTTTGGACCATTCCGAGAATCGAACCCGGGACTCTTAAGCTCAGTAGACAGACATACTTCTGACTGAGCTAAGGTGTCGGACGAAATTTAATACATAGATGGAGAGGGATCCAAAAATTTGATAGCTAGCGAGTTTGACTGGTTGTCAGCAAAATAGGGAGCCAAAATATCTAGATGTACAGATGGAAAATTAGTTTTATTACATGAATAATTATAACAGTGTACCTTCCATTTTGTGACTTGTGTTGTATTGAAACTTTAACCAAGCTAGGCATTATTTTGACATGTCCATGTAATTCAATTATTAAACTCTGAAAAAGAGGAACATGACTTTTTTTTTATTAATAATAAATCCTAATAACATATTTCAAAGTAAACCCTTGAAATAGAAGAATTAGTGCTGAACATAATAAACATGTACCGATAACTAAATGTAAACCTCCAAAAGAGCAACACGAGCCCTGAACATAATAAACATGTAACAGATAACTAAATGTAAACCTCCATATTAGGGAAATGGAAAGTGGGGCCCTACTGTACCTAATACTATTCCAACATTTCTGCGTAATTATTTTAACTTGAATTATTTCAAATAACAAACTTTATTAATAAATATGGAAAGTGGCACTTTGGTGCTGAACCGACCCTGTTGAGTGTATTTGTTTCTTTAGAGCTATCTTTATTGGTACAGAAACCAGGCAAGTGTGGATTGTTGAAGATGTTTTGGGTGATAAGTCATGTTGATAAGTGGAGCATTGAGTCTTGTTTATTGAACTTTGTGTGTGTACATCACTGGAGGAAGCCCTAGTTCATTTAGTGCATAGACGGGAGGGAAGGGAACACGAACTATGTTAGTTAAGTATTTTTTATAGTTTCTATGACATTTATTTGAACATATTTCCTAAGTAGTAAGTTAAGTTTAATTTTCTCCACAGGCCGCAGTTATGTCAACAGTTCTTTGAATAGTTGTCGTGATCATAGCGGCACTATAACAGGACTTTCTCGCTTCATTTATAAAGTTTCTGTCAAAATGTCGCACTGCTCACTGAAAATATTCGAAAATGTTTGATACTACCGTGTGTGTAATATTAAACTAAAAATGTATCTATCAGAGCACTATTTTATTTAACTTGATCCTGAAACGGATTTTGCTATAAAAACGGGTAAAAAAATGACCTTAACTCGGGTTCTGTTCTCCCCCAACATAACAGTTGTGTGTATTGACCTTAACTCGGGTTCTGTTCTCCCCCAACATAACAGTTGTGTGTATTGACCTTAACTCGGGTTCCGTTCACCCCCAACATAGCAGTTGTGTGTATTGACCTTAACTCGGGTTCCGTTCTCCCCCAACATAACAGTTGTGTGTATTGACCTTAACTCGGGTTCACGTTCTCCCCCAACATAACAATTGTGTGTATTGACCTTAACTCAGGTTCCGTTCACCCCCAACATAACAGTTTTGTGTATTGTGCACTCCTAGATACAAAAAGTGTTTGGTTTTCAAGGCAACACCTCAACATATTGGGGATTAAAATCATGTCAGGTTGGTATCTGTCATGCAGTGCTCCTTGTAGGGAAATCTATACACGTCTATAATCCAGTTCTCCATGTTGGGAGGTGACCTGGTGGTCTAGGGGTAAGGTGTCAGACTTCTGTGCTGAGGGTCCGGGGTTCAATCCTCGATTTCGGCACAGATTTATCTGATTGCCAAACCCTTCCTTCACCTCTGACAAGACTTGTATTAATCACAACTTGTGAATGTGTGGAATGCCAGGCCTCCACCGTGGTTCGGATCACACGCTAAACTGTAGGTCCTCCATTTCATCTCACAATCACCCTACCATTAAACATTAGCGTAAGTGCTTATAACCCGAACGGGTAGTAAGACACGGTAATAATAATAATCCATTTTGGAACATTGTAGCCAGGCGTACCCAGGTAATAACCCCCTGGGGGGTTCCAGGAAGGAACACACCTGGTTGTGGTCAGGTAGTAACCCCTTGGGAGGTGCCAGGAAGGAACACGCCTGGTTGTGGTCAGGTAGTAACCCCTTGGGAGGTGCCAGGAACACCCCTGGTTGTGGTCAGGTAGTAGCACCTTGGGAGGTGCCAGGGCGGAACACCCCTAGTCGTGGTTAAGTAGTAACCCCCTGGAGGGTGCCAGGAAACAACACTCCTGGTCGTGGTCAGGTAGTAAGTAACTCCCCCTGGGTGGCCGGGTAGGAACAGCCTGGGCGGGACGGGTTAGGAATCGCTGGGCGTGGCTGGGCAGGAAAGCCCCGGGCATGGCCGACAAGGAGCCTCCCCTGGATGTATCGGTGTAGGAATTCCCTGGGTGTTGCCAGCACACACTATTTATTCACATCTTGGACTTAGATGTTTATGCCCTAAAAAAAAATTAAATGTGACATTAAAAATTTAATTACTATGACATTTTCAAACAGGCCATTAGAATTTACCAACTTTTAAGTTGCCTGGAAATCTTTGCGGAATTGTTTTAAATCCCATAGAAATTAAAAAAAATATATGTTAGTTATTATTTATTTAGACATTGCATGAATATCTTATTAGTCATTAATATCATTATTTTGTAAAATATGAAATATTTTAATTTTAATTTTAAAGTATATATTTTAGGAATGTTTTAAAAATATATATTATATGTTCCAGATATGTAAATTAAAAACTATATTTTGTAATCAAAGAGGCATAAAAAAAGTTTGAATCCTGTTCATTGTTTGAATAAAAACATGACAAACATCCCAGCCCCAATCATGACACCTTGAGTTCCTATGATAAACAGTCTCCTAAGGTAACTCTCTATTTATCAAGGGCCCTGTTTTCAAACTAAAGATAAAAGCACCAAAGTAATACAAAACAGAAAAGTGCTATAACTTAAATATAATGTTATGAAATAATCGACAATACAAGCATGATAATTATATGAGGGTTGATTTGAAAAAAAGATTACACAGGCTTTTAATTAACATTGCGATGTAATTGAACACTCAAATATGATTGACCTACACACTAGAAGGCTCTAATGCTCGGGGTTGTGTCATTAGCGTGATGTGCGCAGGGTTAGTTCAAAAGGGTGACTTTCTTGGAAAACTGGTCTCTTGTTGAAGTGCACAGGGCTAGTTCAAAAGGGTGACTTTCTTGGAAAACTTGTCTCTTGTTGAAGTGCACAGGGCTAGTTCAAAATGGTTACTCGCTTGTAAAACTAGGTTCTTGTTGAAGTGCACAGGGCTAGTTCAAAATGGTGACTCGCTTGGAAAACTGGTCTTTTGTTGGAGTGAGCCTAACAGAGGATATCACTTTAAATCTTCTCTCTCTTCCTTGGCGAATGGCGGTGGTTCCACTCCAGAGTTGCTCGCTCGCTGCTGGAACTGAAGTGATGGAGTAATGTCTTGTTCCCGGTCACAATTTGATTCAGAAAACTGGGTCCCTCCAACCCATGGCACTCCAGTAAACTACGATGGGCTGTACAACACCAGGGTGCCGTAGTCCCTCAACACGTGCAATGTTGACCCCAGTTGACGGAGGGCTCAGTCAACCTCTGTTGTTTGTCATATTTTCCCCTGCCAGATTCAGACACTATTTGGCAACATGTTGCCCTGTCATCACTCCACTGTATAGGAGAAACTTGGGATACTGGACCCAATTTTCTGTTTTTGAATTTTTAAATTTATCTTATGTTACCTATGGATATGTGAATGCTCGACATATATACTTCAATGCCTTATACACAATATTTATTCGGGCGAATTGAGACGAGCTTCAATTTGGTCAGGATCAACCGCTGAAATGTCATCTTTGTCAGGCCACTTGAAACGTCTTATCTATTCTTCTAGCAAACTTAACATTTCTGAAGAACTTTCAAGAACAATTTCAACAAACTGTTTTACATCCCGCTTGGAACAATATTTTACAATAATCTGTTCATCAAATTCTGGGACATCAATTTCTTCACTTTCTGTATCAGGTTTCTTGGTTTTTTTTAAATTGACAGTGTCCTTCTCTTTAAAAAGTAAAGCTTTTCTTGCTTTGGCTTTTTCTTCTTTCTTTAGATTTTTCTCTTCGCGTTGTGTATGTTTCTTTTCAATTTCTTTTTTACCCGGTGTGTCAGTCAACCTTTGTCTTTCCTTTCTTGCAACGTCTATTTGTCATTTTACTTTTCCCTGCTTTTGGATAGGGTAAAATAGTTTCAGGACTAACACTGAAGCCTCCTGAAGTTGAGGGTACACTGAAGCCTCCTGAAGTTGAAGGTACACTGAAACCTCCTGTAGTTGAAGGTACACTGAAGCCTCCTGTAGTTGAAGGTACACTGAAGCCTCCTGTAGTTGAAGGTGTAGGATGGGTCGTTAATGTACTTTCTGGGAGGTGTGAGGTTGCAGGTTCCTCAATTGATCCCTAGGGAGAGCACACTGTCTCATCTTCGTCTGGGTTCATCTATTCTTCATCTAAGTTTGGTCTATCAGTTACTGACGAACACAAGAAATCCACATCTCTAAGGATGCTATCATTAAACGGCCAAGTTCCTCTTTCCTTATAGCCACTTGTTATGTTAGATGGTGTAAATGCTTGTGGAATAGCTTTACCAACTAGCTCAGTGATATTGTAAATCGTAAGGGGCACGCCAGGTTTCTCTATGGTTAGCCGATTTGTACAGTGGACATTGTAATAATACCCTTTAAACGAAGAGTAGACTGTGACATTCAAAGGCTGTAATTTATGAGAGCAATGGAGAGGGAATGTTAAAATAACAATAACGGTAGCTCGGGCATAGCCGATTGCAGCCGATGAAATGTGGTTTTCATGGCTATCCATAAGCTAGAGGACTTTTTTTTTTTCAACTGAGCATCTTGTAAACTTAATAAAATAATTCAAATAAGCAAGAAGGTTTTCTTCAATCATCCATCCTGTAATATGAGCAGCTGAATTTGACCCTGTTGGAACCCCAAACAAAAAAAGCTGGGTTTGTTTCCATACGTGGAAAAATGAAAAATGGTGGTATGCTGTTCCCTAAAGCATTAATTCCATTACAAACTGTGACTAAATTCCCTCTCTCAGCTGACGTGACTTACTTGTTTTAATATTTAGGGAGCAATTACTTTTGGGCATTTCTGCGCTGTAGTAACCCCAATCTCGCCAACCTTCCATATACTTTCAGGTCCAAAGTTTTCTCAATGCAATACCTCACTCAAATTTGTATAAAAAGCAGACACATTGGATTGTGTCTGTTAAAACTTGTGGAGCGCGATAATCTTGTGGCCTCTGGTATTTTTTAAAGACAATTCCGGATGTCTGTCCATGAAACCACGCCGTCAAAAATAGCTTGCTGCTTTTTCTTTTTCCCAATTTTTAGGATTTTTATTTTTAACAGTCAAGTCATAAGCAAGCCTTGTAACTATTTTGGTAGTCAAACCATTGTTCATACGAACCATCACATCTAAATATTTTGCCAACTCCTCCTCTTCTGCTTCAGTAAACACTTGATTAACTTTGTAAGACGGAGTAAAATTTGTACTGTCACCTTTTTGAATTTTTCCTTCATATCTTCTTAAAGTGTTTATATACATACTAAACTCTTGTGCTACAGTATGCATTGCAGCACCACCTACGACTATTTCAACCGCTCTTTTTAATACTTCTGAAGGTATTGTTTCTCTGGGTTTTGCCCCCTTTTTTCTTTTATATTTTCGTGGCATCTGTAAGTAATCAAACCAAAATAAAATCAATTTTAGAAGACTTGGGAGTTGGGTCCAAGTATCCATAACCAGCCTGGGTCAAGTATCCCTTGTTGCACTTTTACTACATAACCTTCCAAATGTAACACTTGTATACATTTATTTGTAGCTAAATATATGCTTAAAAATTAGAAGCAATTAAAATATATATATATATATATATATATATACCTTAAAGAGTAAAATTCAAATAAATGGAAGTTCACAGCACCAAAAATTTACTTTTAGACCATCAAATCATATTTAGTATAACTGACCAGGAACTGATGCAGAGACTGGAGTATTGGTTCCCTCCAAAATGCCACCTGACTCAGGTAAGCAGTGTCGCTGTTGCCAACCAACACACAAAAATTTTCCAAATCTGAGAAAAAAAAGCCTTGGTTCAAGTATCCTTAGTTACCCCACTTCTACAGTTTGACCAGATGAATCTCGCCTGAGGAAACATTCTTTGCCCACAAAAAGCTTCTCGCTCCACGTACTTCGACAAGGGACCGGTTTTCCGAGAGACCCGCCATTTTGAACCACCCCATGCTAATGACACAGACGCGAGCACTAGACCCTCCTATTAAGTAGATCAGCCACATTTGAGCTTTCATCTGCCCAGGGGTACACAAATACATATTATGGGGAACATTACATACAATTTAAAACATGCATATATATGTTTACATATTGACATATGCTGTAGAAACTTGGGAAATGAAGGAACAGGATAGAAGCAGGATGGAGGCAAGTGAAATGAGATTAATAAGAAGCAGGGTTGGTGTGACACACTTTGACAGGATGAGAGAGTAAGAGGAATATAAAGGAAGAGGCAGTCCAGGACAGGATAGAGAAGGCACCACTAAGGTGGTACAGCCATGTGAGGAGAATGGAGGGGAAAGGATGTCCAGGAGGATATGGAGGTGGAGGGAGGACCAAGGGACGGATGGTTGAAGGGAGTAAGGAGGAGTATGTAGGAAAGGAGAGGACCGGGCCAAAGTGGAAGGAGGAAAGGGGGTGGTGTAGGGTCCAGTGGCTGGAAGCTGTTCATGATGATGATGATGATGATTATTATTATTATTACATATATTTTTCTAAATTAAATTTTACTATTCAACACGTTAATTTGGAAGTAATTCATTTTTTTTTAACACCGCGTCTTACCATCCATTTGGGTTGTACACCTATGTAATAAATACACTGATGTGATAGGGATTAGGAAGGTTATATTTAGAAGAAGTGTTCCCGCAGTGTCATGGAGGGAGAGTGGAAAACCGTCCTCTGTGCACCCGGCCGGGATCGAACCCCAAACTCCCCATCTTTGGCAATCTCATATATTGTGAGAGTAGCGCCTTGGACCATGTGGCCAACAAAGCGGATTTTAAAGTGGTTGCTACTGTATTACTAGAAACTGAGAGCAAATTGACACAAAACAATAGATTGAAGATTAAAACTCTACTGGTTCTTGTGAATTATAGAATCTTAGAATCGGGTCTGTGAAGTCGTTACACTCAGCCTTCAACTCCAATTCCTTCATAAATGGCCAAAGTATATTAATTAGTAATAACTAATTTACTGCAGTAAAATGCTCCAATACTGATTACTTCATGGGAAGCTTCTTTGACATTGTGAATTTCTATTTATATAATGTTGTCATTCCAAATTATAATTATTGGTCCTAAAAATAAAAAAACAAAATAAAATTAGTATATATCTACCATATATTGTTAAAGTCTTATTATAAGCTTCTTATTTTGAAGCCTGAATAGTTTTTACCGACTCCATCCAAGATTGCTTCTGACTCCGCATATCTGCTTAGAACTGCAACTTTTCTCACTTACCAAACTTTGTGTGAATAATTAGGAGGGAAAACAGGCCCCAGGCTTTCGAATAATGGCACCCTTGGTGTTGTTAACACCTTGATTGTATAAATAGAGGTTGAGGTCGGGCGGAGGAGGCATTGGAAGGCTCTGTCCATTTGTACAACTGTTTGAATAACATTCCCTCCAGAGTTAAATGTCAACCTTTTTTAAAGATTTTGTTTTTAATCACATAAGAGGGCATGCGGTTTTATACCCACTTCACACTAATCAACCCAGCGTACTAAATATCAAAGGTGTCTTACATAGTCAACCTTTTTTTTTTTTTTCATTTTTTCCAAAAGACACATTAAAACTAATTTTTAAAAAAGTTCACGTTATTGTATTGTATATCATTATCTTAAGGGCCCTCACCGTGCTTATTAGGTAGGTAACATACCTCAAACCAAGCTTCTGTAAACTACTTTAGAAAACAGTGGAACCCGTTTTACATATTTAAAAATAAACACCAAAATTGAAAATCATTTTAAATTGAAGAAAAAAATCTTTTAAACTGATTTTGAAGTTGTCAGATTATTAACATTTCAAAAAGCTTTTCTCTGATATTTAAGGTTCAAGCCTAGTCCAATGTATAATGTCTTGCGTAATCTTCTGTGTTTAACATGATATCAACAATATTAAAACTTCTTATTTTATTCTAGCATTTATACTAACACTTACACATGCAACAGAAACATGGACAGTGAATGTAAGAGAGACAAGGAAAGTGGAGCTCATGGGAATGAAGTTTGTGAGGAGGATGTTAGCTGTCACGAGGAGAAACAAGATTACATGAGATAGTAGAGGAAGCAAGACTGAGATGGTATGGTCATGTAATGAGGATGTTGGAGTACATGAGATAGTAGAGGAAGCAAGACTGAGATGGTATGGGCATGTAATGAGGATGTTGGAGTACATGAGATAGTAGAGGAAGCAAGACTGAGATGGTATGGGCATGTAATGAGGATGTTGGAGTACATGAGATAGTAGAGGAAGCAAGACTGAGATGGTATGGGCATGTAATGAGGATGTTGGAGTACATGAGATAGTAGAGGAAGCAAGACTGAGATGGTATGGGCATGTAATGAGGATGTTGGAGTACATGAGATAGTAGAGGAAGCAAGACTGAGATGGTATGGGCATGTAATGAGGATGTTGGAGTACATGAGATAGTAGAGGAAGCAAGACTGAGATGGTATGGGCATGTAATGAGGATGTTGGAGTACATGAGATAGTAGAGGAAGCAAGACTGAGATGGTATGGGCATGTAATGAGGATGTTGGAGTACATGAGATAGTAGAGGAAGCAAGATTGAGATGGTATGGACATGTAATGAGGATGTTGGAGTACATGAGAAGTAGAGGAAGCAAGACTGAGATGGTATGGGCATGTAATGAGGATGTTGGAGTACATGAGATAGTAGAGGAAGGAAGACTGAGATGGTATGGTAATGTAATGAGGATGTTGGAGTACATGAGATAGTAGAGGAAGGAAGACTGAGATGGTATGGTAATGTAATGAGGATGGAAAAGGAGAGAACACCAAAGAGAATGATGGAGATGAAGCATGTATGTAAAATATCGCTGGGGAAACCAAGAAAGAGATGGAAATAGCAGATAACAGAAAGTGAGCCATTTCACTAAACTGACCCGATCACAGGCTGGAAACAGTTGATGATATGATGTATATTGACCAAAGTAAATATATTTTACCATTCTTTAAACACTAGGTATCAAAACTTACCTATTGTGTTATTGATATGTTTATATGGTTTATTACTAAGTTAAACTCTGGTGTACCATTGCCAATCTTTTTATTTACTTTGGGTTGATTGCTGTGCTTTCATTGTTTAGTATCTGAACAATTATTATGAAAATGTATAGTTGCTCCAGACGGGGAAAACCTCAATAAGTCAGGGAATTGTTTCATGTCAAATGAAAACAGGCAAATGTCTTGTCAGGGAATTTCATCAAAAATAAGGAATAGTCAAGTAATTTAAATACTCAACTATTTCTGCACCTAAATCATTTAAACAAAAGTGAGTGGTTTTTTTTCTCAATGTTAATAAAATCCATTGTCTAGGTATAACAATATGAAACAAAAGAAGGTTGTACAGCGGTTGTTTTATGGTACATTTACATAGGGAACACAAATAATACACGGAAACATTAAATACCCCTACTGGAAAAATAACTTATGATAAAGTTTATCTTTAGTAGCCATTAGTATTGTTTAAAAAAAAATATGGGATTAATGTAACAAAAGAAAAAATTGAATTCCCCAAGAACAACTGGTTAGGTTTTAAATGTTGTCTGTAAAACATGGAAAAGTCAAGTAAATAAGTTTTGAAGCACCCTGGGAATGTGATGTGTAATTTGTTTGAGTAAATTTGTTTTGGGGCGATCTTTCAGAAAGTTTATCACATACTAAACTTATCCGCAACCTTCATACTAAAGTTAGACTCAGAGAAGAAGAAACCCATCGTCAAGTCACATGATCTGCAGCTTTCACCAGGGCCTCATGCGTCACTTAAAATTTGCGCCCCATTTATATTCTTTATGATATAAATAAACCGCTCAGCCCCTGCGTGACGCAATTAATAATAATAGGTTGCAAAAATACCAGGATAAATAAAATAAATTAAGTGGCCCCCTTGCCCCGATCTCTCATCCCCCACTAATCAATGTTTGCAAACATATTATTCCTTCTTACTCTTTTGAATTAATTTTTTCTGAAGCTTTTAATTAAATATCACAGTGATTCGCTGACAAAGCAACCCCGGATGTCGTAAAAACATTAAAATAATTGTTGTTAATCATTAAAAAAAATTTATTGGATCAAATGTTTGTGTGTTATTTATTTTATTATAAATAGTTATTAGCTTATTTAATTTAAATAAACACTAAAAACTATTAATTTTGGTTGGAACGTGCCCCTAGTAATGTTGTACCCTAAGCGACCACCTAGATTCACTTAATGGACAGATGGCCCTAATCACTGCCTATAAAATAACAATAATAATATTGTAAAACGCTATAAATGTTGACAGGAAAAAATGGTATTTTTTTAAAAAAAAGTTTCTTATGTTGGCAAAATGTTTGGCCTGAGCTGAGGTGTTGTGACCCATATGCATTGTTCCAAGCTAATTAGACTCGGGAAATTTCTAGGTTTCACTACGCTTTTCTATCCTCTAAGTTAACAAGCTTACCTGGACAGATTGCACTATGGTGCAGATTATAAGATATGGCCATAGTGTAATAAGTCAGGGTAAGACAGACTAAAACGAGTGTACATAAACACTACTTTTATGTTGTTGTTGATTGAAATATTCTCTTTATAAGTAAAGAAATGTGTTGTCATATAAAACCATACTTTTGAAATTTTGTGTCATAATTCAGCATCATATATCAATATTCAAAATATTGGGGGTGGGAGGGGGGCAGAGACTTTACAAAATGTTGATGAATTTGTATATTTAGGAAGCAAATTTACAAGAGATGGGATGATGTATAAATGGTATTGAATGCAACAAGCCAAGAAAGCATTTCTTAGTAAAAAAAGAGTCCGTTGATAAGTAAGAGTATCAAATGAAGCCAAGGAAGATATATTTGGAGCATTGCACTGCACGGAGGGGAAACGTGGACAGTAGCGACGGCCGAGAAAAGGAGGATAGAAGCACTAGAAATGTGATGAAGGCAAGTTGGACAGAACGGACTGCAAATGAAGACGTTCTAAAAAGATCGGGAGAAGAAAGACAACTCTGACAGACACTGTGTAAAAGAAGACACACATATCATCGTAGAAGAGACCATTGAGGGGTCGACCAAGGTAAAGATTCTTGAAACAAGTGATGCAAGACGCTGACTGTAAGAACTGTCAAAAAATGAAAGAGAAAGTAAGAAGGGAAGAACAGAGGGTTGAGAAACAAATAAAAGGGCGCACAAGAAACCTTTCACAGACATTAAAACACTCCATATGCTCCAGGGAATAGAGAATTATTTATTACATCTGATTCAAACATTGGTTTCTAGTTCGGTCTATTTTTATTTTATTTAATTCAGAAAATATTTTAAAATATAACTTTTTGTAATAAATTTAATATTTTGATTTATTTAATATCCTTATAAATTCTGGTGTGAGCTTTAATCAGGAAATTTTGGATTTTTGGATCGCGGAAAAGTGAACAAATCTTTTATTTTAGTTTTTGTGGCCACTCTGACCATTAGCCAACTTCTCTAGTTAATTAGTTTGGATAAGTCTAATTAATTTAATTTGTATTGTATGTTATAATCTAGGTAATGAATCACATTCTCTGCTAAGTGGAGGTCCTAAATAAACGTTATTTTTCCCAGTTTTTGTCGACAAGTTGGTTGGTCTCTCTTGTCGACCAGTAACCCTCTCATTTCAGGGACGGAGATTGATGGCAGTCCACCTTCTACTGCCCGGACCACAAAGCGACTGGTCTAATCCTGAATGTCCGCTGCTTGTTCTAGATGATGTGGTGCTGGTTCCACCCCCACCCAAGATCTCTCGTCCGGCTACCCCACCACCCCCCACCATCAGCGCGGCCGCCCCGCCCCCATCCCAGCAGCCGCTCAGACCAGGCACTATCCGTGGAGGAGACCAACAAACTTCGTGCCCGACTGGGGTTGAAGCCCTTGGATGTGGGGGGAATGGGCCCCCCGGTCCTATCCAAGGAGCAGGAAGAGAAGAAGAAGGAAAGGAAGGAGAAGGGGGAGGACCTCGGGGGCGTGGACATGGGCGAGTTTGTCCACAAGCCCGCCGGTGAGTTACTCGCTGTCTGGCTCGCTCGCTCGTTTGCTCTTAGCAACCTTTTCTTTTTTAAATTATATTACTCTTTTGTGTAGATTTAATATTGTGATAAATTGTCAGTAAATTTTAAAATATTCTGATCATATAAATTGAGTTAAAAATTGTTAAAAAAAGTTGACGACATTTTTACTGGTGTTGGATATTTTAGAAATCTCATTACCGGATAGGAGTGTGCGAAGTCCCTTCTTTAAATTCAAACAAAATTGAACCAAATATATTGCCGAATCAAAATTGAAGTTTTAATATTAAAAAAAAGTTTTAAAGTTGGATAAAAATATAAAACTCTTCATAGTTATGTAAATTTAAATATTAAATATACCTTACAAATTGCCACATTTCAAACATAGTTTATATATTTCATTTTAAATTGATAAATTAAGTTATTATTACCAAATTTAATTTAATTACTTTAGATTTTTTTTATGAAAACACTAATTTATGTTGGAAATAAACTCAGAAAAAAATATAATAACTGTGTGTTTTAATTTTAAATAATAATTTTTTCATCGAAGTTTCGAAGTTGTAGAATCTAAGTCGAAATGAATGAATATTCGAAGTGACGTCGAAGTTCTTGATCACTGGCAATAAGTAAATCAAGGTTCAAATCCCTATCGGGATGGTTTTTCTTAAATATTTTCTCGCTTTCCTTCCACACAAATTTGGGTACATTTATTCTAAATGTTAACTTCCTTGTCCTTATTTCATTGGCGTGATAAATGTGTCCAACCTGGATGTGCAGTAAAATGGGTGTGGGGAGGGGGGACTACAACATTGAAATGCATTGTGGTCCAAGTAGGTAGGCTAGACTGGTGTTTAGCTTTTCACAGGCTTGCCGATGTTTCAGAAAGCATCGCGGCCAAGGTGCGCACGGAGAAGGTGAAAGAGAAGCTTGTGGAGCGCCGGGAGCGCAGGCACATAGAGGCCAAGTTGTCCAAGGTGAAGCCCCTCGCAGAGTCGGACTCTGACGAGGACACTCGGGCCTGGGTGGCCAAGAACAGGAAGATATCGGCGGAAAGACTTCAGGCCGAGAAGAGGGTCAGTTCAAACTCTCTCCACCTCGGGGTAGTTAGGGGTGGGTCCTCCAAATCCTTAAGGATACTTGAGATTTAAGGAGTTGAAAAAAAAATTAGCTCAAAATTCCTCCCTATCCCCCAACTCTCTTTCAAATTTTGCCATTTCTCTTTTTTAAAATTTTGTCTCTTTTCCCCCTTAAAGTCATATGACAAACCTAACAACCAGACCCCAGATTATTAATTTACCACTTAATAGAATATTAATTCACTTTACGACAGAAATAGTAAAGTCGATGTTGATGCGTTTGTCAGGCCAAGATGCTGGATCAGCTTGACGCAGAGTTTGGGGTGGGGGATCTTGTCGAAGACGAGATGAGAGACCTCCGCAGAACGGCCTACACTCACAGGGACCTGCAGGGACTGCAGGTGCATCACGACTTGGTAAGAGAACAAGAGTCGGAAAAACTTGTATAATTATCAGACCAGCAAAGGAACAGGGATTTGGGGACAAGACCACAGGATTAAATTTAGATTTATGTTGCTTCATGAACATTTCCTATTTGTAAATTTTAGACAGCTTTTTGGTAATCGCAAACCAGTGTAAATTAGTCGAAACAAATTTTAATCAGAACAGAGACTTGATTACTTGTTTTATGTTTGGTTTCATTTTACCCATGATTACGCTAAAAAAACAAATGAGTAACTCAGGGTGTCCACTGCATCAGGGAAAACGGGGAACTGTGCTGAATTTTATTTTAGTGTTTGATTGGCCACCCGGTTGACAAATACTTGTTTTGTTTGACCCACAAATGTACCAAAGCAAAGTTGATATTAATTATCTTATTTAAAAACACAATATATTCTCAGCAAAAAGAAGTAATAGTAATGTTATTATATCTACCATTTGTTATATTTGTAAGAAGGTACAGGAAAGATGGATGGAAACACATAAAAGGAACTAACACGACATGGCTGTTACAATGGGAAGAACACAGTTCACACTTCAAACCATTACATGTTATTTTCCTCTTACATGTTCCTATCTAAGTGTCTTAGCATTATTTATCAATTCCCTTTTATTCCCTCTTCCTTCCTAGCCCCTTTGTTTCCTCTTTTCACACTCCTCCCGGACGAGTTTCGATAGAACGGAACCTAGGTCGGGGAATCGGGATTTTCTCCAAGAGAAAGCCATTGCCTCTTTGTCCAGTGGCAGCAGTGTAAAGTGTGAACTGTGATCCTTTCATGGTAAAAGCCATATTGTGTTTGATGGGTGTTTCTTAAGGTGTCACTCTTGTGTTAAACTGATGACGGGTAGATAGGTTCAAATCTTGGTTAGGTCGACCAAGAGGTTTTTTTTTTTTCTAAATGATTTACCACTCTTCTTCCACGCAAATGCGGGTAATTCCCTCTAATATACCTCCTTCCTCATCTCTATCCCATTAGAATAACTATCATAAATATATATAACCTGAACAGGAAGTAAGAGGCGGTGGTATAAAAGTATATATTTGCAAGCTATTGGTTTGGCAACACTGTACTAGTGTGTCCATCTATTGTTTGGAAACACTGTACTAGAGTGTCCATCTATTGTTTGGCAACACTGTACTAGAGTGTCCATCTATTGTTTGGCAACACTGTACTAGAGTGTCCATCTATTGGTTTGGCAACACTGTACTAGAGTGCTACGATGTAATTTCTGTGGTGTTTGTTCTCCTAGAACAACTTTCACGAAGGTAAGACGGTGGTGCTGACGCTCAAGGATCAGGGAGTGCTAGACGAGGATGACGACGTGCTTGTCAACGTCAACATGCTGGACGATGACAGATACAGGAAGGTGTGTATGATTACCTGGGTAGTTGAAGTCTTGGCGAGGAAATGCTCGGGTACGATGTATGAGCCTCACCATACGCAAGCTTTTCTGCCGGCCGTGGCTTGGTGTTTGGTGTGTATGTTCATAGTTCCTGGTACCGGGTTCAATCCCCGGTGCTTCTAAAATGTATCCGCGGAACAGTGTGTCTTGAACAGGGTAAAACTCAGCCTTGTGAGGACATATGAGGGGCTATTTGAATAAAGAATTAGCAGCTTCGGTCTCAAAAACTCAGATTAACAGCCAGAGGGCTCATGCTGACCACATGACACCCTCTATCAGCAAATATTGGCACTATCATTGCTAACAATATTAGCTGCTTGGCTGGTATGGCTCGCTTGTCGGTTCATGCCGTGGAGTTTTATAAACAATATTTAAAAGTTTTATAAATAAATTTCAAAATTTGATTGGAAATTTGTTTTTGAGTTTGGTTGTTCAACCCCAGCACACTTATAGAACAAACTTACAACTAGACCCCAGCCTATTAGTTTAACACCTTCAACTGAATGCTATAATGATTGGATTTTAACACCAAAACTCCTAAGGATGGAAATGGAAATATATTGATATGTTTTATTGTGCTCATTAATATAAACATTCAGTGTGTTTGTAATTTGTCTGTCCTAGAATAACGAAATACGCCGTAAGAAGCCCAATCTTCATGGGTACGACGTGTACCAAGACTCAGAGTTTGACGAGTACGGCAATGTGCAGGACAAGGGGGTCCTCGCTAAATATGACGAGGAGATTGATGGTCACAAGACTAAGATGTTTACTATCGGTAGGTATTGCTATACTACTGGGCGTTCGATGTAACCCTGGTCTCTAGGGGTGTGTGGGCTTCAAGGGTGTTCATAGATGTGCTCTGTGTAATCCTGGGCTCTCAGGGTGTGCAAAGATGTGCTCTGTATAATCCTAGCCTCTAGGGGTGTGAGGGTGTGCTCTGTGTAATCCTGGGCTCTAGGAGTTTGTCTGTCTGTCAAAGATGGAGTCAAGCAACCAGTGGTAATGTTGCTCCTCCTTGCAGGTGAAAATGCGGTGGAAGAGCAGCGCCAACGCACCCTGGCCGCTGTACGCCAGAAGCTAAACAACAAAGTGGTGGTGTCTCTGGACACTCCTCCGCTACAGCTTGCCGCAGAGTATTACACCGAGCAGGAGCTCGAGGTCAAGTTCAAGAAGACCAAGAAGAAGGTGAGTGGCTCTCCCGGGAAGGACTGGACGCGTCACTCTCGCTGCAGACTAGACGGGATTGGGGTTTGAATCTCGGTCGGGTGTACTCCCTCTCTCAACCTGTCCATCCTAGCTTGTATCCTGCTGCCACCCCTTGACATCAGGACTTAGTACACCCTGTATATCACTCCTTGGCACATCTCTATTCCAGACCAGACCTCTGCTTGTCTCCCATTTCTCTCTAGTTTCCTCCTCTTTCCTCGACCACATTTCTCAAATACTCAATTCATGTTCAATTACTGACATCCTCAACTGTTTTGTACATCACTAGTCAATATTCATATGAATGATTCTGAATTAATTGCATTCTATGTTGTGATAACTTGGTTTATTGTATTAAAATGAAATATTACAAAAATGTGTGATATAACATTATCCAAGTGATTTTAGTGGATAAATTGACATTAATAAACCCAATATAATGATATTTCAAATCATAAAACAACTAACAAAAAAATTCTAACTTTGAACTGACTTAGAGAGTATTTCATATATTTGATTCGAGTTTGCTTCGAATTGACTACTTTAAATTCAATCTTCCTCATTCCTAACACATTCGTGTAATGGTACATATGCATATAACTCTAACAGGTAGTAAGACACGCTGTGAATAAATAATTACTCAAGCCTTTATTTTTCGTCTCGCCCCTTCTTGTCTCAGTTCCGCAAACTGCGTCGCAAGCCTCTCAAGGCAGAGGACCTGATGCCCCTTCCCGACGCCCCGGCCATTGTGGAGGGGAGTGACCTCGGGTCCCGCCAACCACCCCCCTCCGAGACACAAGACCTGGACCTCGACTCCATGAGGAGAGTGAAGCAGGAGCCGCTCGACAATGCCGACGCAGTGGACGTGGACGACTTGCCTCGTGAGTGGATGAAACTAGAGATGGGTCGAAACCACATTTTCTAGGGTAGCATGACAAGCATCAGTGGTAGGGCTGTGCGAAGATTCAAAACTTTGACTCTGCTTTGAAAAAAAAAATTGGCTTCTACAATTACAAAGCTTCGCTAATAAAAAAATATTGACAGTTAAAAATACTCATCTTTGTTCATTTATCACCAATTTGAAGTGTTAAATTACTAATTAATATTCATATGAAACAAATTTGAAGTATTTGAATTACATGTTGTGATGACTTGAGCTCTCAGATTAGAATGAAATTTTACAAACAGTGGCAAAAAAAAATTCTAGGGGATTTTAGTTTATAAAGTTGTATAAGTAACCACATATGGTAATTCCACATGGTCTGACACACGCAGTGGAGCGGGAATTACAACTTAGTCGAGGGGATTCGGTTGGGATTCAAATGACTGACGTTTTACTCTATAATATTAATTATGTATATACTTCGTTTAAACTGAAGGGTAACAGTCTTGCCTTGGCTGTTCAAACTTTGACCATATCTTATAAGTAGGGATGTGCGAGACTCAGAAAATATATCTTGGAGTGAAAGTTCAAAATGAATTTAGAAAATTAGAGAAATTTGAGGAAAAAAATTAAAAAGCAAATAACTGCCCTAAGAAATGTACAAACCTGACTGAGCATTTATTAGTTACAATAATACTTTAAAGACTCGACAATAGGCCGTACTTCACCCCAATCATTGAGAAATGTTTTGGTTATAAATATTATTTTTCAATATCATACTTTGATATTATAGACGAATGAGTTATAAATTATATACATTACAGCTGTCACCATTTTATTAATTGCATTTAAAATATGTTGAGCTGTATCTAAAGTGTTTGAATGGAATACAAGATAATCGGAAGCAAGTGCCAGTCCAAATATCAAAAGGAACTCTATAAACTATAGATTTACTTCAATAAACATAATTTACATTTCTGTTCTTCCAAAGGAAGTTTTTTCGTCTCGCATTAAAAAAGTGGTTCTCGCCTATCCGCACTTATAAGCTATACCATAGTAGAACAAACCAAGGAAAGGTGTCTTACAGGGTAAATAGTCAATAGAAGGTTTGCCTGAAGAGATATGTTAAATTATTTTACCGATATGTACATAAGCTCTTTTATACTAAATAACATATTTAATTGTTAACATGATGTAAATGTCATCACATTAGCATAAATCCAAACATTCTCTTGTATTTTATTTTTTTGTTAAATAATATTTGCTGTCATTGGTAGATGCTGCCAGTACCCTTGTTTGTTTGTGATGTCCTCTTCAATTGGTACTGTGGGTTGTTTCTTTTAGCGCTCCCTGACTTGACCGACGTAAAGTTAGAGCCAGATGACAATGAGCAGTTAGATCTACAATTGGCGCTAACCAAGGCTCGACGCCTCAAACACAAGGAGTCCAAGGACAGCAAGCGGTCCGCCGAAGAGGTGAACATTTATATTTTATAGCTAATGATGTGGGTTCCTTTTAAGGGAATGTTTCAACAATTGTCCGGAAAGAGGATGGAAGACCACATTGTATAATAAAAACCAATACCTGTATCGCTGGTCGCGAGATCTATAGATTTTTAATATCGTGTTTAGACTGTATAGCTGATGACGAAGAGATCAGGGCTCAAATCGCTATCGAGTGTACCGAGGATGTTTCTCGTTCTCTTTCCTATTCCATTGATGTGGTTAATGCACACTTCTAACTCAAACAGGTACTAAGACAAGACTGGAACAGGAACTATCATACTCTGGTCTCTGTAGGAAGTGATTGCAACAGTGTAATCGTCAAAGTTGTGTTTGTAATGGTTTGGATTTATTTTGGATCATCCGATCTATCATTAAATGAAAATAACCCACTGGTTTTTCAAAATGGTTTTCTTTTCTCCCTCCACACTAATGCAGGCACACGTCCTCTTAAATATACACTTCTATATTCCTATAAACCATTAGTGTAGTTAGTACATAAATAGTACAACCTGAAAGATTACCGAGATGCGGTGACAATCGAAAAGAAATGAACATGTTTTGTGGTATTTTATTTCCAAGGTGGCGAAGGCTATTCTGAAGGGTGACGCAGAGGGAGGGACAGGTCCTGGGGGCTCGATCGTTCTGAATGCCACGGCCGAGTTCTGCCGGACGCTCGGTGACATTCCTACCTATGGCTTGGCCGGTAACAGGGACGAAGATGCGGAGGAGCTGCTGGTGAGTCGTGTGTTGTCTAGTAGGGCTGACTCACCAGTCACAACTTTATCAACTCATTGGTTTAGTTTGTCCTCCTCATTCTTCTACTTGTTCGGCTCAATCACTTTAGACTGGATGAGTGGGAATTACATTTTTTTGGTTCCAAGCATAGTTGAATTGAGTTAGATTAATTATTATTCCTAAAGCCAAATTGAAGTTTAAATATTTAAATAAAATGAAGTTGAAAAAAAATATATAAATTGCATAGTTTTATATATATGCTTGGTAGGTGTATGCGATGTCCACTTTATTTAATTTGAATTGAATATATTAAATATTCTCAAAGCCAAACTAAGTTCAAATATTTTTTGTTAGTTGTTTCATGCTTGAAAAAATATTATCTTGTGGTTATTTATATAATTTTATACACAAAAATTACTTGGAAAATGTTTTATTGCACAAATGTTTGTAATAATTTGTTTTATTTTGATAAATCACGCTATAATTACAACTTACAAGTCAATTGCTTAACCCTTTGAGTGCCAAGAGAAATGACAAAAAATTGTGCTGAAAGTGCCAAGCTATTTGGCTGAAAAATACAGGATTTTGTTTAAATTTTAATAACTTATTAGTCTTTGAACTTCTAGCACTCAAATTTTTACATAAACTAGCTTACATGCTTGCCAATCCGATTATATAATTCATTTTTAAGGTATATAACCGCTCAGAATGGGATTAATTGACCATAAAATGGGTATTTTAACCTTAAATATCTCAATTGGCATAACTTCGTAATCTATACAGCCGGAATTCTTTTTGAAGCTCAAACACTCCTAATTTTTGGTAGGAAGGGTCGTCCACAATTTATTTTAAATATTCAAACTTCGATTCGGCTTTAAGAATATTTCATATTATTTGATTTTGTTTCGACTTTAAAAAAAAAGTTTACTCACACACCCTGAGCTCTAATAGTAACTTATCTCACCGTCTTGGACTGTGATGTTGATGTTGAGGAGTGATTGCCCGCAGGACTATGAACGGGAAATGAACGAGGAGAAGCGGAGACAGGATGAGGAGGGAAGGCAGCGAGGGGCCTGGAACGAGGTGGAGATGGGTGAGTCTAGTTTCTCTGTCCCTCGTGCAGCCCCTCCTACTTCTTTGGACCCTTGAGGGCATTCAACACAAAGTTCACACAAGTCGCTAACCTCGTCCGTGGTCACTCTCGCGATAGACAGGACTGCCAGTGACGAGGAAGATTGGGGCTCGGATGGTCGTTTTTCCTTGATTATTTACCATCCTCCTTCTTTGCAAATGTCTTTACATTTCTTCTAGAACCTAGCTTACTCAACCTGTACCTTATCCGTGTAAACATATCAACTCTTTCCAGTCTGTGTCCGGGTCAGTTTAGTAAAATGCCTCCAGCGTCCTCTGTCCTTCCACTATTCTCCTCCTTTGATTGCATCCATTCTTCTCCTCTCACCTGCACATTTTCTCTTATTTGCTACTCCCATCTCTACTATCTCATGTACTCCTTGTACCCCCACTAACTCCATTCCTAATCTTGTTTCTCCTGGTGACAGCTAACATGCTCCTCACAAACTTCATTCCCATGATCGTGTAAACATGTGCATATCCCAAATACGTATCAAGACACAATATACCAAATACATAATTAGAGTCATATTCTTACATAATTATTATACATACTGAACAACCACCAAACCCAAGGTCATTAATTTACCTTACAAATGTTTTAACCCTAGCATATGCCCCCTCTGTCAACAGATGAGACCCCGGTGGACGTGCTGCCAGCTGAGGTGCCCATCTTGGACGCAGAGCCAGACGTGGGTTCGGGCGTGGCGGGCGCACTGAGACTGGCCATCAGCAAGGGCTACCTGGAGAAGGAGGACAAGAACAAGCCTTCCGCATCACGCTTTGCGCACCTGCAGGCGCAGAACTACTCCATCGAGGACAAAACGTACTTGTGAGTGTGAGCCTCTATTATCTCAACAATAGAATATTCAAGAACATATTGAATATTTATACTGTATAGTTTTTATTTTGAGTTCTTATATCGATTTTTACTGGCTTAGCTTAGCTCAACATAACTCTAGGACAAACTTAACCTAACCCCAGACCATTAATGTAACAAATAAATAATGAATATATACCGTATCGACCTGAATTTAATGCTTTATTTTTCTTCTGAAAACTATACTCTTTTTATATGAGCAGCCAGATCCTTAACATAGGTCTATTTAATAGCATGCTGGGACCGTACTGGCCGGCTGGGGTGCGTTTCTATTAATATACTTAACAGTAAAACAAAGTATGAGAGAGTATCACTGTATTGGCAGGCAGGCGGGAAGCTCAAGGTCAAAAGAGGATTTGGTTTCTTGAACCGTGAAGTAATTATCCCCTCAGCCCAGTCATTTGGCACCTGACTGTTATTAGTGTCCGGTAAAGCAGCTGTGTACCGGGTGTGCCAGCTGCTCTTACCATATCTGCTGCGAGTTCATCCATCCCAGCGGACTTACCACTCTTCATCCCTTGCAAAGCTCTTTCAACATCTGCCCATGTAATTGGCCTCTCTTTTTCATTTGGTTTCTTCTCCAGCTTACTCCGCCACCAATTAGTAGTACATTGAAATAGACTTTCATATGGTTGCTAATCTCTTTCATATTGATAACTACTTCTCCATCTTCCTTATGAAATGCTTTAATATCCTCCTTGTCAATTCTTTTATTTCCTTACCATTCCGAATGACATTTTCATATCCTCTTTGCTTGGATCCATAAAGACCTTGTTAAAAACACCAAATAAAAAAAAAAACTATAGCGAATTCGATAAAGTATTTCTGGGTGGTAGATCAGCTTGGTTTTCCCTTTTTCAGTGATGATGACAAGTTTGGACGACGAGAACGTTACAGTGGTCCAACATCCGACTTCAAGGAAAAGGAGACGTTCAAACCGAACGTCAAGCTGGAGTACATTGATGACGATGGTCGTATTCTGAACGCTAAGGAGGCTTTCAGGTCTGCACTTAAATATATAGATTGTTATTGGCTTAGTTTACAAACGCCTTGTTCAGCCGGGATTTAAAGTAAAGAATGTAAAGTACTATTATTTGTTACGTTCAATACTACTATTATAAAGATGGATACAGTTTTTTTAAAGAAAATGGGTGGTTCACTTCGGTTATTGGAGTAAAATTATTACATATTGACCGAATTATGATACTTTTCTCCTCGAATTATTAAAAAATCTCACTATTAAGTATTTTAAGTTCAAATACGAATATTTCAGAAATTGATGTTCCAAAATATTAGAAATTTGGAATATTCACATGCCCCTAGTTGGGTGAGAATGATTTTTTTCAGCTGTAGAAAATGTGCTTGGCACTAAGTTGCCTCGACCCCTTCAATTGTCGGTTTCACGGTTCTTGATGAAAGGTTTGGTTGTCTGGTTCCCAGGTATCTCTCCCACAAGTTCCACGGTAAAGGTCCAGGCAAGAACAAGGTCGAGAAGCGGATGAAGAAGAATGAACAGGAGGGGGTAAGCGCGCGCTCACATTTACTTCTAAGCCTGTGCGAAGCTTCAAAATTTTGAATCTAAATCTTGTTTGGATTCAGATTCCATTCGAAATGGAATATCTTGGATTCGCACAGGCCTAATTTCCTTATCTCAATACGCAGACTTATATAGCACTGACTGAAGTTACAGAGGAGGCCAGTGTTCAAATCCCAGCTGGGTACATTGTAAATGCATTTCACTTGTTATTCCTATTCTCCACGCATCAGGTTGATCATAACCATTGTGGATAACAACTAGACCAAACAAATAGTAACACTTTGGTTTGTGACCCATTTGATTGGCTGAAGGGTCTAAGGTGTCACTCGCCTGCTGATGTCGGGACTATGAAGATTTGAATCCTGGTCAAGTCTACCGAGGGTGAAATTGTTTCCCATTCTCCTTCCACGCAAATACGGGTAGTGTACCTCTATAATGCTTCCTTCCTCATCTCTATCCCGTTAGAGTAATTAACACACATCCATACAACCCAAACAGGTATTAAGGTGTGGTTATATATAAAAATTATGTGTTCATCTTTGTAGCTGATGAAGCAGATGAGCTCTACCGACACCCCTTTGGGGACCCTGAACCTGCTGCAGGCCAAGCAGAAGGAGACTCAGTCTGCGTTCGTGGTGCTCAGTGGCAGCAAACAGACGTAAGCGATAAGACTTGAATGGTCCCTAGAGTGCAGTGCGCACGAGCAGAGGGGTACAAGGGGCCCTCTATGGGGTGCGCCAAAGAAAATGGGAGGGGAGCAATACGTGAAATTAAAATAAATTGAGAGGAGTGCATAGTGTGTAAAAGCTTGAGAACCTCTGATCGAGTGAGTGTGTTTGTTTGGGGGTGTTCCTTAGTAATTTTCTTAAACAAATTTGAGTGTTTTTTAGTGAAATTCTTCTTGCATGTCGTGTTGGCAGAGCTGTTCCATGCAATGACAGAACACAGCCTTACCCAGTTCTCATTGTTCTGTTTCAGGACTTCCATCTCCAAGACAAAGCTCTAAGACTGGCTTGCTCGGTTGTGTTGGCAGAACTGCAATGTTGCCGTCACCTTGTACCGTTTAGCTGTGTTACAATCTGGCCCCCTCGCCCATGTATATTTCTTAATGAGCTATAACTCAATTATTTTAATAAAATGTACAACAAAATGATATAAGTAGGACAACTTTAAATTTGATTTTATATTTTGTTCAGTTTGCATTTTGTAAAATATTTCACAGGCCAAGATTTTTTGCGTTTAGAACCAAATGTTTGGGGTCAAAAATCAAGCTGGGGCGATCAAGTTTTCAGCGAGTCATGTATCAATATTTGATACTGATCATGTGATAAAACCACAGGAAAAAACATGGGTTTTGTTTTGTTTTTATAAAAAGTAGGATATATATGAATATAAATGTGCCCAATATATGAACAATAGGAAAAAAATGCATCACTGGTTGCTTTCCTAGGTTAGGTTTGTAAAACAAGCTGTTGGTCGACACCAGTCACATCACTGGT